>VUQR01032010.1:9201-27821 GCA_015108515.1 Hemichromis elongatus
CCCCACCAAGACCTGATGAAACAACAACATTCCCAGTCTTAAAAGTTAGTGTTTAAACTGTTAGATTAACTTTTTAGCTCTTTTTTCTCAGTAAGTGTGTAGACTGAAGCCTGGTCACAGTTCAGCTGCTGTAAGCAATAGTTAAATTGTTTATACCTCCTTATAGCCAATAAAAAAATTGATGTACAAAATTCCAGACACTTATGTAGATTAATTATGAATATTTTAGTTATGTGCCCTATAAATTATGGCTTAATCTAAGAAGAAACAGCAATGGCAAAGCTTTGCAGAGTTTTTATCTGCTTTACAGTCTCATCCACTATCGATTTAGTCTCAGCTGTCTGTTCACCAGAGCACCACAGAGACATTTCTGGGGCCAGAAGCAGAATTTGATCTCCTATAACACCACCCCCAACCTGCTGTCCTATCCCTAAACTGTGTTCCTGGGATAACACCCGTCTGATGCAAACTGAAATATACTGCTCTGATTAATAAACTGCAGGTGATGAGTATCAAAAGGGTATTTGAAAAGAAACCTGATTTTTTTAAACAAAGTTAAACAAAGTTTTCCTTTCTAGATTACACTATTTATTAGGACTTCCATATTTCTTAAGGAAATAATATAAATAATATTTTCAGGTCTGTGTAGCAGACAATGACAAAAACAAAAAACAAGAAGAAAACTTCTGAAAAAAAGACTGGACAAAAAGTTTTCATATTTAACACAAAGCTCCAGTAAAACAGGAAAACCACAGCAAACAATTAAAAAAAAATACAACAAAACACAGAAATTGTGTGGTTTACAAAAAAAACCAAACTTTTCTCATAGATCCTTATTCTAAACAAAATTCAGCCCTTTTGCCTTTCATGATACTGTTTCATGGAAGATTTGACATCATTTGTTTTGTCTTGCGTTTAACATTTGGTTTATGAGGTTTTGTTTTTTGTTCACCAAAACAATGCTTCTAGCTTTTATGTTAGCTTATAGTTGTGTTCTTCTGTATATAAACTAAGAAATAAATTTGGGTCTATAGTAGAATTTTTTTAAAATTATTTCCTCACATGTCCCTTTGAGGGAGTTAGCTACATTTGTATTTGTGTGTTAGTCTAACGTATTTTCACTGTCTGCGTGGTTTCCAGTACTCCAATCTTTGTTCATTACGTTTAGTTTATCATGTGAACTCTTGTAACGAGGATGTAAAGAGATTATAGGATTTTGGTATAAAGTAATTTTCTTTTCATTATCAGTTGAAAAAGTGTTTGTACGTGAAATATGTTGATGTGCTTTAATACCAACTTTGTAACACCTTACCCATATGCACTTTTTTACATTTTAAAAAAGTGCTTATATTTTTATCGCCAGTGTTAATCACGTGATTTTTTTTAAAAATATAATTCATAATTCTGCATGTATCTGTGCATTTATCTGTTAAGCTCATTACTTTTTCCGACTCTGGCCTAATGAGCTCAGCAGTGGGTGTAGCTCATGTCATCTGGTCAGTGAACGCATCCCCCTGCTGTCTATCGTTCAGTGAACGCACCACTGCTGTCTGCTCTCTAGTTACAGTATGGCGGCTGGGACTTGCGGAGGAGGACAACTTCTTCTAGATTCCTTCCACAAAACTGTTGGAAGGCGACGGCATTAATATAAAACTTATCGCGGCAACCACGAGGTACACTGCAACAGGCGACAGCAACATATCTTCTGTTTCTTACTGGGGCTTTCCCCAGAAAATAATCGGACTGGTGTGTGATGCGTGAGGACCCGCAGTCAAGAAACTCCCCTGATTTTTCCGCGTCGGTTTCTGCTCTGACTGTCAGTTAGCCGGCTAGCTGCTAGGTAGCTCCCTTCAATGCTAACGCTCGCCTGCAGAGCTCTGTATTAGCAAAAAGAAGCGCTAGCGTGTTGCTTTAATTTACTCCAGGTGACAGGGATGGTATATCGTATCCATTCGTTAAGCAGACTGGTCGAAAAAGATGGGGAGAAAACATTTGGGGACCTGGACGATAACTTTGTCAGTACTCATTAGCCTAGCTTAGCCTAGCTGTCTGGTACAACGCCAGAAGAGAGTTAGCGCTTCGCCTGTCCACCAGCGAGTTAGCCAATTAGCATTTTAGTTGCACAAGAAGACTAGATCCCCCCACCCCCCGTTCATCCCGGCGGATGGCTATGAAACGTCTCTGTTGACTAATTCAGACGAAGAGCGGGACACTAAGCTGCTTTAGTTTTATAACTCAGGGGTGTTTTGGCGTTCAGGCTCGCTAGGTGTTCTCTGGTGGAAGGAGCGGTGAAGGTAGGGAGATAGGAAGGTAGCTAAGGTTCCCTGCATCAGGGCAACAAGGTCACTCAGATTATGGCGAGCTATACATGTCAACTACATTTATAGATGACACTTTAGTAAACGACAGACGGGTGTGTGTTTGTGTGTATGCGTGTATAGGGTGATGAACGCTGGGGTGTGTGCCTGCTGTTAGCTTGCTGCAAGAGAAGACAACACTGCTCAGAAGCGCGCAATAATTGGACCTACTGCTTTTGATAGACGTTAAACAGACAGTTTAGTCAGCATAGAAGGAGTTTGATGGACGTGAGGGGCTGTCAGTACTATACTCACTCATGTATGTCTTGACACATGGCAGCTTAGTCTGTACATAGTGCCTGCTGTCACATATAAGCGTCGTTATGTAGCTTCGGTGGGCGGTCAGTGAGGGAAATGTCCTGTCTTTTTTTTATACCTGTTGGTTTGTTTTTTAATTTCTCACACATGAGAGAGGACCATGTTTACTAGTTAGTGCCTATAAGATTAGAGGACTAACAGTTCAGCCTACAGAAAGGCCGCAGATATTGTAGACTATTTTCTTGAAGGAGGGACTGCACCACAAAAACCTGCCACTCTGGATCAAGAAAACTTGCCCATCGTCTCTGGTTGGAGTAATACTCTCAAGCCAAAATCAATGCCTTCAGCGCTGGCAATATTCGCCTGCCGACCCAACTCGCACCCATTCCAGGAGCGGCATGTGTACCTGGATGAGCCAGTCAAGATCGGCAGGTCGGTGGCTCGGTGCCGGCCGGCCCAGAACAACGCCACCTTCGACTGCAAGGTGCTGTCCAGGAATCACGCTCTTGTGTGGTTTGACCACAAGACTGGCAAGGTAAGCGGCAACAGCAATGAAAATTACCTCCTATAGCTTTGCTTTGGTGTTGATGTGGGTTTGAAACTACAGTAGACAGATACTTTATTCTATGTCTTCTTATGGGTTGGCCAAATAAAGAGAACCACCAGTAATAAATATCACTTCATTGGGTTGCATCTTTAAATAGACAGGAATAAAAGACATTCAAAGAGGAATTTTGCAATATAAGCTGCTCATCCTGTTCACTTATATTTTCTATGGATGATCAAAAGTAGCTACCAACCTTTCTTTTATTGTGAAAATAAGGTAATTATCTAATTGCTTAAAATATAGCAGGAGAGCCAACTTATTCCGAACTGAATTATGGTAAACCTTGGATTAATTTAATAGGCCTTATAATTGTGACTTGAAGATTTGTAAACAATTTTTACCTTCATGGCACAAGGGATCAGATTCACAAAGAGCAGATTTTAATACAGCGGCTCTAATAATGATAGCTATGCTGTGGATTTAACAGCCTGCTTTTCAAAGTTTGAAATGTATCAGCAGGTTGTGGGATGAAATGAAAATATAGCAGGCATAATCTGTGTCACTCTTCTCAGTTATGCTGATGAATTGGTTTGTGTCACTATGAATTGTGGGGAGGTATTGTCTCTTTGGTAATAAAGGAAGTACTGAAGCACATTTTCTTAGTGTTTAGGGCAGGGGGCGGGCAATTGATTTTTCCCAAGTTGGCCACATGAGAAACTGTGACCCTTGTGGTGGGCCACACCAATAAGCCGAACTCAGTACTGCTCAGTTTTTTCTTCTATTTCTTACGTGAGCCTTTGCGAAAATTAATTTCCCCCCCGTAGTTTACAGAGTTCAACCAGCTCTTCTTATGGCTTCCTTGTCACTTCTGATAGGAACCTCCATAAGAACAGCTGACGCTGTGACTGCAGTCAGGGCTTTTTCTGGTTCATAATAAACTTTTAAGGGGGTGGGGCACTAAGCAAGATTAGTGAGTGTGTAGTTGAAGTAGGGTAGCTTACTTAACAAATGTGCATTTTCCTGATATTCCTCATCTTTTAATAAAAATAAAAGAATGTTTGAGCAAATTAAATATGGCTTAAAAACCACTTAATTGGTAACTCTTATTTCTGTGGACTGATGTGCCTGAACGATTTTGAAGGAAAATCTTCACACACTTACACATGTTTTTAAATTTGTTTAATTAGTTGACTTAACCTGCCATCTAAAATTACGTCATTGAAAAAGGCTCAGAATCTACAGATGCACCAATTGTAATTTTCTTCAATTGTAACTGATAGCATATACAAACAAAACCTACTTTGCTTCAATGCAAAGTTTTACTTTCATAATAAAATAATTAAAAAAACTTAAGCTGCAGTACATTAAAAGATCTTCTCTCATAGAAAAACTGAAAATAAACTGCTCTTTCACTGGAAAGCGTTACAAATAATTAAATGAAAATGAGGTGCTGTACACCTACCTTTTACCTGTCATATTTTATGTAGGCAAACAATGTCAGGTTCAACAGAATTATATAACAAAACAAATGTCAGGTACTTGGATCATTTCCTAGTATTTTTATAAGTTCACCAGATAACAGAGCATTGACCTGTCTCTTTTGTCTCACTCATCTCCATAATTTGTCTCGTAATTGCTTTGATCTTTTGCTCACACTGAGGCTGCTGGCTTGTGTCTGGTTCTGAACTCTGGATAGTTGTAGCTTTAACCACTTTTCCTTTGTTCGGTTCTTTCACTGGAATTGTTGTTATAAACTTTTTTACTCTTTTGGTTTACTTTGGCAAACTGTGTCTTCACTTGCAGTGAGGAGGTTAGACAGTTTTGACATAGTGTGTGGTTGTGCATGCACATACGATGATTTGTTTGCATTGCTGTGTGCATGTGTTGTGCATACATGAACTAGCCTTTCTCAGTCAGGGTGGAGAACGCAGGTAGAATTCCTGATCTGGTAGTTGATCGGTCCATTTCTACTGCGTTGGGACTTTTTTTGTAGTTACCAATCCAAATTTTGCAACAAGATACTAATGATTAACCTGGCATTGTGAATGCATCAACTCAGATTTGTTCCTCTGCCATATAATGGGATTTTTCTCTGCCCATTGGGGACCCTAAAAAGCAAGATTTTGATCAAGAACAAATTACTAACTCTGTAGCTAGCTACCAGGCAGTACATCATTAAATGTCAACTGGCCCAACTTGGGAACCCTACAAATGTCACTCCTATTTAGTTTTGGTTTTCATTTAAATCTGCACTTATAGAACAGCTGTACATTAATATATATATATATATTTTTTTTTTCTTTATTTCTTTTTCTTTTTTTTTCTTTTTTATTAAATAAAGACTTCTGGCTAACTTCCAGTGGATTCCCAACTCGGCTAAATGTTGAATTCCTTCTTTCATGGATGCCTGGGTGTTGAAGCTTATTGTAACAGCCACACTAATCATTTTATTGGAACTGAAAGAGTTTGGACTGTTTAACTGTCAGTAGGATCCTGGTGTTTGATTTTTGGGAACTGAAGGAGACTTTAGACCCAGACATGTATAACTAACAATAACTGAAACCGAGGTTGAAATCACAATGCAAACTTCTCCCATGTGATATTATGGGTCCATAATTTTATACCTTAATACTCATTTGGAAGTAATAATTTATTCTGGTGTTAAGTTTTAAGATTAATAAGCTAATACATACAATACAATACAATACTCTTAGCCATTAAGAGCAAAAAATAAAAAGCCTAAACAAAGCAAAAAGACTGATTATAAAGGAGGCAAAGATGAAATAAGGGTCTAATTTCATTCGGGCCTCTTGGTTATGTCAAAAATCATAATATTCTTTGGTTAAGTTAACATTGGAACTTGATTATTTAACACGATTGTTCATTCACTTTGCTGTCATGAAGATGTAGAGACAAAAAAAAATGTATCTTTAGCCTTTAAAAGCATGAATTTCTATGATTGGTATTAACTATTTCTTTGGATAAATTACTTAAAAACATTTTTTTTTTCCGTTTGGAAATATTTCTCTTGGTGCTAGACCAAAAAGATAAAATAAAAATTTAGAGTAGCTGCCAGGTTTTCTTATACATGGGATTTAAAAAAGATAATGTGTGTTTCTTGTGAATTGTTTAAGTAATTTCTGTCGTTAGAAAATGGACAGTAAAACCAAGAATCTGTTAAATGCAGAGAATGAGATAAAAATAGTTGTAGGACTCATTTTCCAGACCAGGGGCTAAACTTAGTCCAGGGCTAACCAAAATTCAAAGCAGATATTCATTGAATGGAGTCCACATTCCAGTCTGGGATTAGACCTAATCCCTTTCAGGGAAGCCAAAATGTTGTTTCTGTAAAAGGCACAGGTCTGAATGTAAAGTGGGCATATGAAATCTGTGCATTGTTGCATCTGTAGTTTTTCTGCTGAACAGGTTAAACAGGCTGAGACGGCCACGGGATTACCCAGCACTGTGGTATGCAGGGACTTTGAAATACCCTCTGTATGTCTGTGTGTGTGTGTGAGTGCAGCACAGGCTATTTATAACGACACCGGTAGCGTCATCCTTTCCTCTGTTCAGGAATAAACGCACATGCAGACTCACACTGATCTGTAGGATCTTGCTATTCACACATGCTGCTTGAATGTATTGAAACAAGGGAGTAATGATTTGAGATTCCTGGTTTATCACTTGAGTTGTTATTATGACCAAGGAAGTTTTTTTTCTTATGGCTCATGAAAAGGTTGTATTTGCTCTCTATTTGTGCACACACTTGTTTCCCCCCCCCCTTACAGTCAGTATTTTCACACGAAAAGCTCAATAAGTCCTTCATTAAACCGCCTGTACAGAGATCTTCAATGTGACAAAAAGTGATGTTTTAATCTGCTTTCATCCACTGTTATTTAAAAACAAATATCTGTAGATACTAATTATTATTTTAGATTTATATTAGATTTATATATACATATTTAGATTATAAATATAAAAGTTCATATCTACAAAAAACAGTATTACTATAAATTAAGCTTCCCAGTAGTAAATGAAGTTGAATGAGCACTTTCTTGCATGCTAGTATTATTACCTGTTTTTTTTTCTTTCTTTTTTTTCAATAAAGTCAAATAGATTGCATGAGGCTAAGGCAGCAGAAATATGTAGCTTTCATGTTGGGGAAATGCTAAACAAATACACACACACACACAAACTCTAAAAGTGGCTTGCCTAACCTGTACCTCATAACCGTAGTTTCCTCTTGCAGAAACAATGTTTGTATGTCGTATGACTCTGCAGTTTTAGTTCTTTTAAAAATCAGCTAACGTGAAAGAGCTTGAGGAGTGGTTGCTGTTTGGTTATTATAGATTTATGTATTTATTTATAGATCTGAATACCATGCCATCTCTCTCTCTCTCTCGCTCTCTCTCTCTCTCTCGCTTAACTTTTGTTATTAACTTGAAGAAGATTAGGGCTTAAAATCCATACTTCAGAGTTGGTGCAATCCCCCCCCCACCTCCAGGGTGTATTTATGCACTTTCAAATTGGAACTACTTGTAACCTTAATTACTGGTTGTTATATTGTTCTAACCTCAGGTTCTCTGTTTTGTTCTCTTTCAGCTATAATGTTCTGTAATTTCTGCTCTCTTGGTCTGTTTTATTGCTTTTATTTTCTTTTTTTTTCTCCATACGCTATTCTTTCTCACTTCACCTCAGACTAGTCTTTAGACTGTTGCTTCACATTAATGAAATTAATTTTAGTTGCTTGAAGAAGCTTTTTCTGAGGTGGTTTCTAATCACTTCATGTGTATTTTTACACTTTGAACTTGCAGGCCATGTTTGATTACCTTTACCATCTCTGAAATCTGACTGTGAGAAGCTCATAGTCTCCCAGAAAGAGCACACTGGGTCAGACATTTTTCTGAATATTATTATTGCTGATTTGCACCAGATTTACTAATCATTTAAACAAATTATTTTTTCTTAATCTATAACAGAAGTTACCTATTTACTCAAATATGTTACGACATCTTCCATAGTAGTCAGGATCTACCCTGCAAGAAATGAAGGTTGCTGATTTTAGCTCCACTAATGTTAGCTGCACTCTCCAAAGCTCTCAAGTACACATGCAGTATTTTTATGGCCAATGTTTAACCTCATCTACCTGACTGTAGTCAGTTTCTAATGTTTTTGAGTGTTTGCTGCTTTTTATACTTAGGTAATTAGTCAGACACCCTAGACTTCAAGTAGACAGAAGCACTGACCTGCCATACAAAATAGCCTGTGGATGACAGCAGGGTTTTTCCTGGAACACACTCAAAAAGGATTCCCCGTTTCTTACATTCAGGAGATGAGAGTCCATCAGAGCCTTTAAAAACAAGCCTGACATATTTTTTTATTTTTATTTATTTATTATTTATTTATATATAAACATATGGTCAGGTTTATAGCATTGCAGTCAGACTTAGACTTTAACTGTGCTTGCACGCTATGCTGTAGACTCCTGGTGCCGCTGACTGCTGCAGAGGAAGGATGAGCTAATTGACATGAACGCAGCTGGTGAGATGAATATCTGAAGGGCTCTGAGAGAAAATAATGAAGTGTTTATTTAAGCAGTAGCCATCATAGGAAGGTCAGACTGGACCCAGCTGCATCTCTCTTAACCCTGGAGGTCCTGGGACTTCAGTTTAGTAACCATATGGCTTCAAGAGCTCCAGTCAGACAGATTGATGTGTAGCAAGAGGATATGTCAGTCAAATAGACAGTTAAATAGTGTTGTGCCATTTTCGGTTCATGCTTTTTTGTGTGTGTGTGTGTGCGGTAAAAACTCCTGATAAATGTGATTAATTGATAACACTTTGTCTGTGCACAAATCTCAATTAATGTCCTGCTGATTCTCATTACTTGTTACTCTTACACCTGATCCTTGTTAACATGTCACTGAAACATGGCTAGTGCACCAAAATGTTATACCTTATTTTTCCCATGTTGTTGCAGTGTGTGTGAGTGTGAGTGTGTGTGTGTGTGTGTATGTATGTATGTATATATATATATAGCTGGTATATAATGATGTGCTACGTGATCGCTAGTGATACAGCTATGTTAGCATAACATAAACACAGTGCAGCTAGAGGATGAACGCTTACTTTTTTCCACTCGATAAAATTTACCTTGAAGGTTCCCGATGGTTAGGAACAAATGCAATTGCATGGCAGGATGCTGTAAACAGACCATATTTCAGTCAGGAGAACAACTGAGATAATCCATCCACAATACGAGGTTAGTCATTAGCAATTTTAGCTTTAATAAATGAAAAATAAAATTACACCGATTTTCCTTTGGTGGAAGGCCAAGGAGTCTTGGTGGAAATAAAAATAAAAAACTCCAAAATAAAACAATCCCCCAAAACCCAAATAACATAATAAAATAATATTTTCCTCATTGGCAGGGTTGTATGATCATCATAATATTTCAATATTTATAAATATAAATAAAGGAAGCACTCCCATCAGGTTTACGTCCCGTCTCACTGACATGAATCATAGGAACAGTTTTCCCTGTTGGGTTCGGCAGTGTATTAAAATATTTATTGGTAAACGTAAAAGCCTCCCGCCCACCTCACCTATTACCACCACCACCAAATGGAGACTTGGTCATAATAGTGAAGAGAGTCAATATATTTGTCCATTTTTCTAACTCCATTTCTACAGGAATGTGTCTGTAGCCACTGACCGGTTTGTCAGTCGGATGGACTCGCAGGCAGATACTTGTCAGATTAAATCAGATTTAGGACTTAGAGAGGAGATCCCTCTAATACAGCTGTATTACTCACTAGTTATCCCACCAGTCATTCATTCATCCAGTGAGTTTGGATGCTGAACTCTAACACGTGCCAGTAGACCAGATCAGACTAGACTTAGCCTTCTGCAGGACATGACTCCACAAGCCAACCCTCCTTTTTTTTTCCTTTCTTTTTTTTGGTCAACATCTGCTTTGTTGTAGGTTTAAAAAAAGGGAATCATTCAATTTTTTTTATACTGAACAATAATTTAACTTTTCTTATGGTGCAAGTGTCCTGTTTGTGTTGATTTGTATGCAGTACCTCCAATCAGGATCAAATCTTCCCTCTGTGAACTCTCTGTGCAGGATTTCGAATTGACAGGTAGAAGGAAAGAAGGGAAAACCTATGCAGTAATTAAACTATATAACTAAACCATAAATGAACTATAAACAGAAGATTCAAAGACTCATTATTTACTCAGGTGTAAAAAATGTTTAGCATGTAGAAGCCTAAGCATGGTATGAAAGAGAGAATATTGAGGTAAAATAAGCCTTGCCATTTGCCATGCGTTTTTCGTGCTGTAAATGCTTCATGGTTAATTTTTGTTGTGATGCAGTTGTTGTTGCAACCATCAAAATCAGCTGATCAGTTAGTTGGGGTGGAGTACGTAATTTTCTTAATCTCTAGATTAACTAGTGTGTGGGGTACACAGCCTCAATGATTTACAGACAAGAAGAGCTAGTATACAAGTCATGTTAAATCCGTTTTACTTTAAACCTAAATTGTATGACTGCAGCATATACATCCAGCACCACTTTCATAAAACACAAGCCAGTAATGAGGAAGGTAGCCAATGTCGATTTTAACACAGTATCATTGGTAGTTAGATCATGATTAAAGGCAGCCAAAGACCTAGTCGGTCACTCAGGCACTCAAGCACTGCTGACAGCAGAGCAGAGCTGTTGTCTGGTGTCAATAATGCACGGCATGGTAATGACCTCAGCATGAATGCCAACAAGGCACAAGAACGATGTTACTCAGAGTGGAATCAGATCTGTAGTACTCTTAATATCTGAGCGGGTGTGCAGAGGAATAAGATTTTTTTGGCAAGAACAGCAGCCTGGCAGCCTCAGCTTTGGCATCGTTCATGTGTTCAGTGATAAAGTGCTGCTTCCAGATATTGCAGCAGGATACCACAATGGAGCTTTAGAAGTGCTGTTTTTGACCGTTATAAAACTAGGACAGATGCCTTATTTATATCCTTTTTAAAAACCTTTGCATTACTTGAAACATCCAGCAGCTTTTAGGTAAAATGTTTTTCCCTTTTTTTTCTAAATGAGCTGATATCCTGAATCAGCAACACATTTAAATCATTTAATCAGATTGTCTATATTGACTGAATTTGAACCAGGTTACAGTAAATGTGAATATTTTTTTTCCTTCACTGGAAGAAAAACATGGCAGATTGTCATTTAGTTGAAGTTTGTTACAGCTTCTTGAAACTGCTGCTGGTAAAAAGCTGGGATAGTCAGAGAGGGATACATTCTTATTATCTTTAAGTGTTGAGGCACTGATATCACCAGTGTCAGTGGGAACAGCAGATATTCTATGACCTGTCTGTCATTCCATCTCTTCTCTATCTAGATTTTGACTGATCCTGACATGTTGCTGCAGATTTTTGTACATTTTAATTGGTATTTAAACATGTTAGGCTAGAGGCAGTCTTCATAACTTGTTTAGACATGATCCAAGCTGTTGGGAGCTTTTTATTTTTAGACTGTAGGGGTGTTAAAGCCCATTTACTATTTGTATGTGTGTTACATCACCCTATTCTACACCAACTCTATTCATGTTTTTGTGTGCTAAATCAGTGAAAGTATACTAGGAACTTAGTATACCAAGATCAACATACAAAATCCAGCTGAACAGGAACCAGCTTTATAGAAAGGTTATTGTGGAGGAGCTGAAGGAGTAAACGTCTTGGCCAGAACAAACTAAAGTTAACAGGTGTACCAGTTGATTGGTCAGTGATGATGCAACCCATCTTCAGCTTTTTAGTACTTCCTCAAATAGGAATGATAACGCTCTTAACAGTTCATCCTCATGAGCTTGTTAGAAGTCAAAGCTGGTTTGGTTTATATGTTAGCAACTTTTAGGTTGGACTATTGTCAGGATTTTCTTCTGGCACAGAAAGTAACTCACCTGTTTATATTCTTTTTAGAATTTAGGGGAGTCACTGTCTTATTATCAGGTATAAATACACAGACAGCAATAAACTACCTGTTCTGCTAACTTAAGGTACTGAATTGGACCTGTTCACCATATTTATGTATTGACAAGCATTTTAAATCACAAAATCTGGCAATCAGTATGACTCGTTGTTTGATAAAGACCATCCAAGAAGTTAATGTTCCAGTTTTAATGAGTTAAATTCTAGGTTATTTTATTAGTGTGTTACTTAGCACCTGTACGGATTTTGTTAGCATCCAAATATGGTTGACGCTACTCTTTACCGCTACTGTATGACTCTTTTGATTCTGATGATTTGAAATGTTGAGTTAAAAAGTGTGTCCCTGTGGCTGTGTGTAGTTTTTATTTATTTAAAAATTGTTTTTAAATACAGCCTGCACCCTTGCATTTTTTTCTAAGCAGTTCTACAATGGTCACTAAGGCTGGGTATTGTCAATGATTTCTACAACTGATTCAATTCTGATTCACTAGGTCCCGATTCCATTTGATCCCCAATTGCACTCCATCCCAATCATTTCAATTTTGACTGTGTCAGAAATACTATAATTATGATAATTATATTGAATATCGATCCGCGCTGCAGTGAACGCCAGGACCGCTACCTACAACGAGGGTCTCGCCACTGGCAATATGAGCGCCTACAAAGCGGCCTCATACGGCGTGCGGTGCGCGGTGAGAGATGCCAAACGTCGGTACCGGGAGCGCGTGGAGTCTCGCTTCCATCAAGGCGACACACGGAGTATGTGGCACGGACTACGCATCATGACGGACTACAAAGCCAGGGACACTGCGCTGATCAACGCTGACTCTGCATTCACCAACGAGCTGAACAAGTTCTACGCCCGTTTCGAGGTTAGTCAGGCGGCTAATGCTAACTACCGCCTGACAACCGAGGACAGTGACGTCATCAGTGGGAGACCGGTGATCAGCATTGCGGAGCATGATGTCCGAGCGGCACTGAGGAGAGTGAACACAAGGAAAGCGGCGGGGCCAGACGGCATCACCGGCCATCTGCTGCGCTGCTGTGCTGACCAGCTAGTGTGTTCACTTCCATCTTCAACGAGTCCCTGGCGAAGTCTGTGGTCCCCACATGCTTCAAAAGATCCATCATCATCCCTGTACCCAAGAACAACAAGCCCTCATCGCTGAACGACTACCAGCCAGTTGCACTGAAGGTGTTCGAGAGGCTGCTGAAGGACATCATCTCCTCCTCCATCCCAGTCACTATAGATCCGCTCCAATTCGCCTACCGACCCAACAGATCCACAGAGGATGCCACGTCCTGCACACCACCCTTAGCCACATGGACAGGAAACCGGGTAACTATGTGAGACTACTGTTTGTTGACTACAGTTCAGCATTTAACACAATAGTGCCCAGCAGACTGTTCACAAAGCTGAGGGATCTAAGACTCAACAGTCGTCTGTGTGCATGGGTGTTGGACTTCCTTACTGGAAGAACTCAGGTGGTGAGGGTGGGTAGATGCGTCTCTAACAGCATCACCATCAACACTGGAGCACCACAGCGTTGCGTCCTCTCACCACTGCTCTACTCCCTCTACACTTCAGACTGTGTGGCCACCCACGGCTCCAACACTATTGTGAAGTTTGCTGACGACACAGTGGTGTTGGGCGCCATCTTCAACAATGAGGCAGCCTACATGGATGAAGTGAAGAATCTGGCATCATGGTGCCAGGATAACCATGTCCAGTAGTGATATTAATAACTTAGTTTACGACTTAGAAATGTATTTAATAGAAGGTAGAAACACTATAGAGACATGACACGGCCCTGATGATGAATAAAGGCTTAAAAGGTGTCATAAAACTCAGAAGTAGTCTTGTAGGAGACCCTCCCCTATGCTGGGCTGTAAGAGTAGGACAAAGAAGTACACAGCTCAGTGGAAATACCCCAGAGGATACCTGGGAGGGGGTGTCATTCCTTGTAACCTGATAACTATGTTTTGCAGAAGAAAGTGGAGTAATGTGGGGAGGGGGCTCGTTTCTTTAAAACTGCCAAACAGACAAAGAAAAGCGGAGATCTACATCTGGACAGCCGGGCCAGGTATATCTCTCTTCTGGAAGTTATTTAATCAATAAATGGTTTTGTAAAATTGATCTACTGAGTCCGGTGTCATCTCTGGATGTCTGACGAATAAAAAGAACCGGGTGGAATTGTTAATTCCGACAATTTGGTGCCGAAACCCAGGATTCGCTCAAGGCCCAGAGAGAGGACTGATTGGCACAGCTGAGGTCCGAGTAAACAAAGCGAACAGGGAGCTTGCTCATTTACCTGAAAAAAGGTAAGCACCACCTGTCTATTCGAAGTGTGCATATTGGATGAAATTATCTGTTCGCCAAGTTGAGCGTATCCCAGTGTAAATTAACTTGGTGTGTGATCCGTCTTAGTTGTAGTTAAAGTAAGCGGTGTTGGATCCACGACTGTGTTTGCTTCGTTGTAGTTGTAGAAGAGGTGGTGTGTGATTCGTCCCAGTGTGTTATACCAAACTGTGTGTATAAGTTTGCAATCTGAGTAAACTATATTGCCAGTTGCGAGTAACAACTGAAAAAAATAATTGTTCAGGGCTTGGCTGCCCCACTCAGCCCGCGGACGCGTGGGTGGGACCTGTGGAATGGGAGGATCAGGGCGGTAACCTGGGGACTGAGGACCCCCTAAATAACCAAAGCTAGGTGTTGGATCCTTGTCACGGTTGATAGCCTGCATGAAAGTGGGGGCAAGTTGCTTCGCCGGTTCGAATCCGAGATGCCTTGCTTAGCCCACTGCAGCGTGTGTAAACTGTGGAGTGTGTGAAAGTGCAGATAAAGGCTGTGTCTCGGCTGAAGCCTGGGAGTTAGTTGTAGTAATAAACGAATTCGCGTCTAAGCAGATTAGTTGATTGTCGGTGAAATAATAGAAAGAAATCATGGTGATGACATAGGAGAAAATGAACTAAATAAATAAATAAATAAATAAACAGTAAATGACTGATAAGCCAATGATAAATAAATCAATAAAATTAGCTGTAAGAGTCAAAGGTGAGCAAATATTTAAAAATGAATAATGAATTTGATCGTGAATTGGATGAGACCAGTTGGGGAGAAAGCAAAAAAGGTCGGAGAAGTGAGGTAACAACTTGCTGTTGCTGTGGAAGCTTGAGAGAGAAATCTCTCCAGCTGGGGAAGAGGCGACACTGCAGGTCACCCTCTTCCCCTGCTGGACACTAAAGGAAACAGAATTGGGAGTGTGTGGATGAAAATAAGTAATAATGATAGGAAGAGGGTTTTGTTTTTCTTAGAAAAGAACAACTAAAATCTCATGTTCGGGGTTTAAAGACAGGAGAGTCCACAAACAAAAGTGAGGGGAGATGTGTTGCTTCAGGAGTGATGAGAATGATAAGAGTGACAGTGAATAATCAAAATGTCTTAGTGTGTCAGTTACAGGTGATCACAACCTGGATAAACTTCCTCCACAAGCACAGCGGCCAGAGCAAAATGATAGATTAACATAATTGGAACCACATCCAGCCCGTGTGTTGGCTGAATATTTCACAGCTTCACCTTCATGTACATCTTCTCCCGAAGAATGAGCAATGAGGACAATCAACCTCTTCCTGAAGACAAAGGCAGCTCCAGAGCAACAGCATCGACTTCAAGAATCAACAGCAGGTGAACAAACAGCAGCACTACCCTAAACCTTAAAGGGTTCAGCAGCATGCACAAACACCATCACAGATGGAAGGATGCGCTCCCAGCTACAAGCTGCAGGTTCACCAGTGACATCATTGTGTGAATGGACTCAAGAAGACCGTCTGAGTGTCACAGTTTTCATACCAGGAGTTGAAGTGGCAAAGAAAGAGTTGAAGAAGAACGGCCCACTGGGCATCTGACACATGACAATAATTGAGCTGCTACAGATGTGGGAGAAGGACAGCGGTGTGGAGAAGTGAACATGGAGGAAAAATTAAAGCTGTTGTTCTTAATATGAGAGCACATGAAAATTGGTTTGGAAAATTGGTCCACCTGACGTGTCGAGGTTGAGAAAGTGTCCCTGAATGTTGCAACAGAAGGTAAAAAATACACACACGCAGAGAGACCTGAAAGAAAAGCATCTTTAAGGACATGCTCTGCAGACTCCATAGCTCCACTGCAACATACATTAACATACATTAACCTGCCTACTAACAAATATACATCCAATGAAGATCAGCTTACATTCATGGACACGCCCATATCCCTGATCAATGTTAAAGTAGGAAAGACTTATCATACACTTGTTCTTAAATGAAGAGTTTATTCATTGCTGACAGATAACTCTCCAGATTGCAGGGCAACAGTTTAACTTTTGTCAAAGACACTGGTATGACCAACCAGTGATCAGACAATAAATTTGGTCAAATTGTGAGATGGGTTTTTTTTGCTGAATTGAGCAACAAAAGTGATTTACTGTATCGAGGAAATTCTCATTTGTGATAATATTTTAAACATGCATTTCTGTTGTCCTGTCAACCTGGTGGGTTATGAGCTGATACGCAAATTAGGTTATTGTTATTATATCATGATAAGTTGATTGAATTATAGCAGAGGTGAACAGAATGCTGTAGAGTTTAAATGAGTGGAGACTAAAAAACAGTTTCCTGTTTCTTACGAATGATACTTCCACCTGGACATATTTACAACATACATGTGACAGCAGGTCAAATGTCACATTTTAGTTTTGGGGGGGGGGGAGAAAAAAGCTAATTAAATGATTGGGTCTGTTAAACATTGTAATGAAGTGCTTAGGAAGCATTCAGTGGTTGAAATATGATCTATGCAGCTGCTAATAAAAATCTTTGTCTTCAGCACGTGGAAAAGGCAACTCGACCCTAGACAACGGCATGCCTGCTCACTCTGTGACACGAGCTCCGGAAGGCCTGAAGAACGGGTAGGAGCATCAGGAGTTAGAAATCCACTGGAAGCATGGATGACCTCTGTCTGTGGGCAATGGAAAGGTTTCTGTATATCAGTTATGGTTTCTGTTTGTTTTATTGCCATATGAGTGACATGTGGGGGCTGTTATGTGCTCTGCATCAGATCATCACTGGGAAGATCTGACACAAAGGTACATGCCACTGTTGGGAGATGGGGAGATCCATTATGCAGATATTATGTTAGAAGATTTAGTATAGTTTGGTCTGTCATGGAGCAGACCAAAAAGGGGGGATTAACGATATTAGTAACTTAGTTTAGGACTTAAAAATGTATTTAATAGAAGGTAGAAACACTATAGAGACATGACACTGCCCTGATGATGAATAAAGGTTTAGAAGGTGTCATAAAACTTAGTAGTCTTGTAGGAGACCCTCCCCCATGCTGGGCTGTAAAGAGTAGGACAAAGAAGTACACAGCTCAGTGTAAATTCCCCAGAGGATACCTGGGAGGGAGTTTCATCTCTTGTAACCAGATAGATAACTATGTTTTGCAAAAGAAAGTGGAGTTATGTGGGGAGGGGGCTCGTTTCTTTAAAACTGCTAGTTATTTAATCAATAAATGGTTTTGTAAAATTGATCTACTGAGTCCGGTGTCATCTCTGGATGTCTGACGAATAAAAAGAACCGGGGTGGAATTGTTAATTCCAAATGTAGCTGATATAAAAAACACAGATTACGTAGATTCATCCATTTACCATTAGACACTTTTTCATTGTTATTTATTTTGCCCTAAAAAAAATCTTCATGTGGTCTAAACCTATTAGTAACTGATATTTGTAATTGGGCCAGTTCTTTTTTTTCTTTTTTTTTTCACTGTGTATGCTCTACTTTGACTCAGTTTTTGATAAAAGACAGCGTCTCAATTCAATATTGTGTAGATGACAATTATTTGTCCAGTTTTTATTCAGGTTTTCTAATTTCACGTTTCCCTTCTTAAACTTCATCAAACCTGGGTTTGATGTTATTTAATTTTACAACAGCTGTTGTTTTTAAATGTGCTTGGGAAACAAACTTGACTGACTTTGCACGTCTTTGTGCGTCTGCATGTATTAGATGTCATTTTGATGGTTCTGGACATTCCATATGCGCAAAGTGATGCTTCAAAAATCGTATATGAAACCATCTTTCCATGGAAACTGTCAGATATGGTGATCAAACTCTTGGTGAGTCTGTCTGCTTCCTTTGCAAGTAAACCAAATTTGTCTGCTTCTTTGTGGGTCTGCATGTGTTGGACGGTGCAATTTATCCATCATATAAACTGTAATCAAATGAAAAAGTCTGTTTTTAAAACTTGTTTTATTAGTTTTAATTGTTTAGCGTTAAGCATCAAGTAAAAATTTAATTATATGCAACATTCTCTAACTGGAAGAAATTTGTTTAACATTTAAACCTTTTTTCTGCATATTGCAGCATATAAAATAAAATACGGGAAAGTAACAGCAATCTAATTACCTTTTTTGCAATAGCAATCCCTTA
>VUQR01032011.1:0-12482 GCA_015108515.1 Hemichromis elongatus
ATAGTAAGATGTTCTAGCTTTACGGAGGGCTTTCTTATAAAGCAACAAACTATTTAACCAGGCTAAATGATGATCTTCTAAATTTGTGACACGAAATTTCCTCTCCAGCTTACGAGTTATCTGCTTTAGGCTACGTATTTGAGAATTATACCACGGAGTCAAGTACTTCTGATTTGAGGCCTTGTTTTTCACAGGAGCTACAGTATCCAGAGTCGTACGTAGCGAGGAGGTAAAACTGTTAACAAGATAATCGACCTCTGATGGAGTAGTGTTCAGGTAGCTGCTCTGCTCTGTCTTGCTACAGGGCAATGAAGATGATAACAGTGGGTGGATTAAATTCTTAAACTTAGTTACAGCACTTTCAGAAAGACATCTACTGTGATAAAGTCTACTCCCCACTGCTGTGTAATCAACTATTGTAAATGTAAATGTTATCAGGAAGTGATCAAACAGGAGAGGGTTTTTAGGAAACACTGTTAAATGTTCAGTTTCTATGCCATATGTTAAAACAAGATCTAGAGTGTGATTAAAGTGGTGGGTGGGTCCTTTTAAATTTTGAAGAAGCCAATTCAGTCCAATAACAGATTAAAAGCCATGTTGAGGCTGTCATTTTTAACATCTAAATGGATGTTAAAATCACCCACAATAATTATTTGATCTGAGCTGAGCACTAAATCAGATAAAACGTCTGAGAAATCAGACAGAAACTCTGTGTATGGCCCGATAGATAAATAGATAAATAAATAAGACTGTTTTTTGAGTTTTACAGCTGAGGGTGGACAAGGCTAAGCATTAGGCTTTCAAATGAACTGTTGTTTCCTGGTCCCAACTCTGGATAGTCATATTTTGGGGGGGTTAATAAATTTGTCCATATTTCCAGAAACGAGAGCTGCTCCATCCAAAGTGGATGCCTTCTCTCCTAACAAGACTAGGTTTCCTCCAGAAAGTTTCCCAATTAGGAAAGTTTCCCAATTAGGAAACTTTCTAAACAGGAATCGGAAAGTGGCTAAACACTTTTTTGTGTATACACCACTGTATACACCTTTCACTTTCCTTCAGGCAAGACGGGTTTCTACTAATGACCTTCTAAGCATTGCTACTGCTTGTATGACTGGATGAATGACAGAAACATTATAAGAACCTTGTTAAAGATGTTATACAAGCATCAGACAAAGCAACACAGCTGAGGCAAACTAACCAACACCCTAATCTGGGACACTAAATAAAAAAGCACAGAATTAGTGACCTTCTGAACACTTCTGATTATTTTGACTGGATGATTTTGTAACCTCTGCCAGTAAACCTTAGGGTTGTCTTTACTTCACTGAGTCATTAACAGAAGCATTTTGGTTTTTAGGTAAAACTGCCTCTAATTAATAAAGCTTATTGCAGTTCACACAAGGAGTTATCATTATTCATTTAACAAAAAAAAAAAAAACTAGAACAACAAAACCCCACACATAGCACTCTGATATATCTCTACCCCTTTTTTGAACTACATTGACAGAGAAAGCATAGCAGTTAAAAGACTGTCACGGAGTTAAACTCAGTGTCAAGTGGATTACACTCTACCACTGACATTAATTGCAGGTGACAGGGCTAAGTACAAGGCCCCACACAATGACAGTGATGACTCTGGAGAAAATTTGTCATGGGCCCCCCTTCGTCTGCTGTGACAGGAGTAATTATGCAGACTTGTAACTTTGCTGGACCATGGCTGACTGAGGAGACCTAATAAAATACATACAGAAAGGCAGAATCCAAGAAGAACCACAGCCTACAATGTAAATCCCAGTAGCTACACAAATTGTAAACTTTATTTGGTCAAGAAAAATACTTGACTTTTACTATCTTTTATTAAGTTACTATAAATTGCATGGTAAAAACAGCAGTTTAGCCATTGTTTGGTTGATTTTACAGTTTTTCCTCTGTTGGTTTGGTGCAATTCTCACACCAGGGATGTCATTGTTAACACTATTAATGGATGTTTTTCATAATATAGACCCACCTGTGCAAAAGAAACTGAAACAATCAAAAACCTTTTTCTGTCAAAACCGGTAAAGTCAGTCAACCACTTTAACTCTGTGATCAGTGAATAAAAACCTTTCACCAATAATTATGACTTTAGCTGCCACGATACTCTCCACACCAGCTTTCAAAAAGCAAGAAAAGAATCAGGCCTGCTGTTAAAGAATTATTTAAGTTATCAACCTATTAATAACTGTTTAGTTAACCAAAGTTAAAGTCCCTGCACAATTAGAATCTTAATGAATAAAACTGTTCCCATCCAAAGACATACAGTTAGTGGGGTTAAGTTAATTGGTCATTCTAAATTGCCCAATTATGCACTCACATTCATAATAGGTTTGAATGTTGGTGCGAATGGTTGTCTGTCTCTATTTGTTTGCCCTATGAAAAACTGGCAACCTGTCCAGGGTGTACCCTGCCTCTTGCCCTAAGACAGCTGGGATAAGCTCCAGCCTCTCCACGTCCCTAAATTGGGTAAGCGGAAGAGAATGGATGGATGGTTGAATGCAATGAGGCATGTTTTGGCATTAAAGACTGGATTATACTTAGCCTGCAGTTTGAGAGCGAAAAGCTCTAATGGGGTGTTACGGTACTATAAGGTCATTAAGATAAGATGGTCATAGTTGGGACTACTCGCAAGGTTATATTTTGGTAGGGATTTTTATGTTTCTGTTAGTGGTGGAAATAGGAAGCTAGCTATGTGTTAGTCTGTAGTTTGTCGTTACCCCCAATTCTTTTATTCTTGATACTGGACAAAAATGGACTGGACTCAAAGTGATCAGAGCTGAACAATCATTTTATTTCCAACAAATCTCTCTAGAAACGGAATGTGTATCCACCGGGGTCAGAATACAGATTGGAAGGATTCTCCGGACACACTCTCATCATATTCTTTTGCTCACCCCTCCCATACAGACAACAAAACCCACATTTTTGCAACTCTCATCTTGTTTAGTCTAATGCTTATTTTTCAATGTTATAAACTATCCCCTGCATCCTCACTTCTCGAAACGTGAAAAAAAAGTGATAAAATCTACACAGACTCTTCCTGTTCTCCCCTCATAAACAAGATGTACTTGTCTACATGGTGCCCTAGCGTCTCTACTTCTGCTTGTTTTCCTGTTCTTCAAGGGTCTTCTATCTAAAAACACGTTGCTAGGACAACCTATCAACCTTGTACTGAAAGCTGGACATAATACTGGCCTGCCATTGGAATGCATAACAAATGTTATATCAGTAAATGAGCAATGATGCACTAAACAAAAAATAAAGCACTAAATAAGCAATGAAAATAAAATCAAAATCTCGACAAGTTCTATGTTGTTCATCTGCTTAGATGCCTTGTTCAGCCAGGGGTTTCCATACCATCTGGTCCTGTATCTGTTTCAGCTGGAGGTCCAGAGGAGCCAGTCCAACATCATGTCAAGTCAGCTGGAGGTTCAGGAGAACTGCTCCAGCAATTTGTATTACTATAATTATGATTATTATTGATCTTCGGTTTATTTATGATTATGACTTCTGATGTTGTGGTTTCTGTTTTTTTACTTCCAGTTTTTCTCTGCTTTGTAAATTCTAGTTCTTAGGTTTAGCTCCGGTACATTTCATTTTGAAGATCATGGTGCCATGTTTCTATGTGTTTTGTTGTGTGGTGTCATTATGGGTAATTGTTTCAGCTGTTTTCCCCTGTGTGTTCACTTTCCCAATTACCCTCCAGTGTATTTAGGTCTCGTGTCTCGTACTGTTAGTTGTCTGGTCATCTGCTTATGTTCTCTCCCGTAGTCATAACCACAATAAAGGTCATGATTTGATATCTCAGTTCAAGTTGAGTCTTAGTTCAGTCTTTTGCCTGTAATTATTAAGCAGCTAAATAAATGGTTCACTACTGGTTCGTGCATCAGCTCTGTTTCCCCTTTGTAACTGTATTTGGCTCCACACTTCTCTCCCTGCACAATTTGCAGAGGCAAATCATGACAGCTTTTCTCTTTTTAACTTTGTTCTCCTTGTTTTTAGGGGTTGTTGCTTTTCACGGATTGGACTCACCTGTTACTGTATTCTCACTCCTCCGCACTGAATCTCTCGTCTGCCCTCCTTGCCTTCTTGCCTGCCCTCCGGCCTGCCACTAAATTCCAGACACTCTGGTTGTAGCACTACCACCTACCGTACTCTCCTCACACTGGATACTCCCATGGACACCCCTCAGTAAAGTCTTCTAACGGTGCGTTCACACCGAACGCGGTAGAAGCGGCAAAAAACGCAAAATCGCCCCTAGCTGATCGCTTGTACATTCGCGTGCCCTGTCCCTTGACCAGTTTGAGGAGCTGCTGTCCTGTGTCGGTCCAATCATCGCCCGCCTAGACACCAACTACAGGCGCTCAATCCAACCTGCAGAGCATTCCTGCCTTTTTAGAATTCTCTTAAAATTAAATGGATTATTCCACTTAAATGGAGCTTGCCTCCAAAATAAACTAACCTCTCTTTATTCTCTTAAATAATCGGTCTTCACTATGTTCCTATATGGTAGTATATTTTTTTCATTAGTATTATAGGAAATAAATTCTACATGTGACAAGTTGTGTGCCAATATTTGCTGTGTAGTAGAAATGAGACATTAGTCATTACAAAAATTTATTACAAATAACATTAAACATAAAAACAGTAAATAAATATATAAAATATAGCTATTTACAGAGAGAATGAACAAAAAGGAATAAAGAATGAATGGCTTTGGCTGGACCCGCCCCTTTCACCTAGGTCAGAGCATCACGTCAGGCTCCTGATTGGTTATCATGGTGCGATTTGCCGCTCGAGTTGAGATTTTTCCAACTCGCGATTCGCATAAATGCACAAAAATGCACCACACAAACTGCCGCGTGGATTTTCCATCGCATAAATTGCGCGAAATGACCGCACGAACCGCAGTTTCGCGACGCAAATTCGCTTTTGAAAATTCGCGGGACCACCGGCCCCACGTAATCGCGCATCTCCATTGACTTTACATGTAAACCTGCCGCTTTTGCCGCTTCTACTGCGTTCAGTGTGAATGCACCGTTAGAGGGAACATTTTCTGCCCGGTGTTGTAAGGTCCTGATTACTCCATGTTTGTGTTCCAGAGGGTGATGGGAGTCAAAGAGGAGGTATTGGTCCGTGTGAGTGGGCTTCCGGTAAACTTCAATGTTGAGATTTCAATTCTCTTCAATGCACACGGCACAGTCCAGGAAAGGCAAACAGTTATTCTTTGTGTCTTCTCTGGTGAACTTGATGTTTTTGTCCACAGCGTTGATGTGAGCAGTGAAGGATTCCACCTCTCGTGTTTTGATTTTGACCCAGGTATCGTCTACATATCTGTACCAGTGGCTAGGTACTCTCCCCTTAAAAGAGCCAAGAGCTTTTCTATCCACCTCCTCCATGTAAAGGTTGGCTACAATCGGTGACACCGGGGGGCCCATGGCACATCCGTGTTTTTGTCTATAGAAACCCTCTCTGTATTTGAAATATGTGGTGGTAAGGTAGAGGTCTAACAGTGTGCAAATCTGATCCGGGGTGAGGTTGGTTCTGTCTTCCAAGGAGGCGTCTTCTTGTAGTCGTTGACAGTCTCCGCTGCCTCCATGGTAGGTATGGAAGTGAATAGAGAGACTACATCAAAGGATACCATAGTTTCATCTGGATCCAGGGTGAGTTTCTGGATCTTGTCGGTGAAGTTGATGGAGTTCTTGATGTGATGTGGGGTGTTCCTCACTAGAGGTGCTAGTATGGTGGCAAGGTGTTTCAAAATGCTGTAAGTGGCTGAGTTTATGCTGCTGACAATGGGTTTCTGCTGCTTAATTCAGATCAAACTGAGGTTATTGTACTCGGCCATGAAAATCTTAGAAATGTGGTAGTGACACAGTGTAATGACACTAACCAGATTCTTACTCTGGATGGCATTACCTCGGCCTCCAGTAACACTGTGAGGAACCTTAAAATTGTCCTGTTTTTATCTCCTCAATCCCTATTGAACTGAATTTAGGGATGGTGATTTTATATATGTACAAAAATACAGTATGCAAAGAGTGTACGGGACTCAACGCCTTTGTTGTGTTTTTCAATTCAACCCTTTGGGGAGTAAATACTGAGGTTGAGTGATGTGCAAAAGTGGGGTCCTACTTTGACTCTCTAAAAAGTCCTTGACCCAGATCAAACTCAAAAACACAAAAGAATACTGAATACAGATACAATAATTATTTCATAATAATGATTCTTTTCATAATAGTAAACTCAAAACCCTGTGTCAAAAACCCAGTAAAAGATCAACTTTTGTTGAAAAATTTGGAATTTTTGATGCACATTTACATTATTTTTGAATTGTATCTGCAAATATTTACTCATCCTAGACTTCACTGATTACAAATAGATAGACCTTTTTTAAGGCACAGGAGCAGCCATCCATCTCTTCACTTATCCTTTTCAGGGTCGCTGGAGCCTATTCCAGCAGTCATAGGGCGAGAGGCGAGGCAAACCCTGGACAGGCCACCAGTCTAACACACAGAGACAGACAACCATTCACACCTATGGATAATTTAGATTGATCAACTAACCCATCCCCAGTAAGTGCATGTCTTTGGACTGTAGGAGGAAACTGGATTACCCGGGGAGAACCCACGCAGACACAGGGAGAACATGCAAACAGGGAGAACATGCACAGAAAGAGCCAAGCCTGATGGTGGAATTCAACCTGGAATTGGACCTTCTTGCTGTGCGGCAACAGTGCTAACCACGTGCCACAGGAGCATGCGTCCAAAGGATAATTTAATTGTACTTCCTGATTTGTGCTAAATGCCCATGAACCTGTTGTCATCAACTATGAAACTGTTTCTTTTTCAATGTGTGTCTTATAGAGGAAAGGGATGGTGCAGCAGCATTTTACATTATGTTTAGCAGAAAAAGTGAAAAAGCAGAGTTCAAAGAGAAGGGAGAGAAGAGAACATGATGAAAATACCGTCAGGAATTTGGATTAGAGCTGTGCTGTCAGTGACTTTGCTGAGGGCCCGAAAGATGAAGCTCTGACAAACCAGCAGGTTGTGTGTTTTGTTAAGGATTCAAATTTTGTTAGCAGTTATATGTTAAATACAGTCAGTGAGTGAGGACGTGTGGTTCTCTCTTTTTTTACAATCTTGCAGACTTTACAGTTGACAGTCAGACACTAGAATCTGCTTTGTACTTAGGTTATGGTTAATATGACAGTAAAGCAGTGGTTTGTGGTGATATTTATAGAAAGGCAAGCAGAGATGATTGCCTCAAACAAAACCTTTACCAATTTAACAAGATAAACAACATGCTTTTTAAAACATGATGGGAGTGTGCCTGTCGGCACTCTACCTGTGCCTCTTTAAGTTTCTGCACTCCTTTCTGGCTAAAGAATTGTAAAAAGAGGTAACTCCAAATTTCTATGACACAGAAACAAGCCAAATATGGCCACAAGATGGCAGTACTATGCAGGATGGACGCACATAATAGGTGACACACAAGAATCTTCATGACAGTGCCGTCTGAGATGAAAGAGGCACGCTTTACTTTGGTATGATTTAATACATGTCTATTTTCAGATTTGACTAGCAACTTCTAGCAGCATTACAGATGGTCAAACCATACCATTACTAAACACTGTATCCATAATATCTATGAACCTGTGTTGTGCACAATACAATGTTTATCAGCGACACTAACCTTAGAATAACAGAGCATTTTTAATGATAAAGGATTTCAATGAAAAAGACAGAAATATGAACAAAGAAAGGATTGGGAAAATGTTTTTGAATAATGAGCACATATGGCTAAAAACTGGTAGATACTACATGGCAATAGCTACAAGAAAACAGCAGTCAAATACATGTGATGACATCATTAGGCTGATACAGGTTGATGTCACCAGTTAGTTGAAGATGCAATGATGTCATCTTCAGCAGAGTCCATCCTTCACTATCAAAATGTCAGTGTTTGTCTCCCTGAACGGAAAAAAAAATTACAAAAAGGCTTTTTTAAAATTCACACAGGGATAAAATACAGTCATGATCCTTTCAGTAAGAACTCATTTAACTCTTTTAGAGCTCAAAAATGTTTTGTCTTACAGTCTGTAGATGCACAGGAAACATTCGTTTGGGTAGGTGATGCCATTACTGCCACACACTGGAGAGTAATTCAGTGGACATGCCTGAATCCCACTCATCCCCACACAGGAGGGCTGCAGCACAGAGACATTTAGTCCAGTCAAGCTTTTTCTTACATAATAAAAACATTAATAAGTAAAGCTACAATTGAAATCCAGACCATATCAGAGGCTTTAAGGTCAACATCTGCCAGTGTAAAGGGTCAGGCTTAATCCACTACCATTAAACTGCTGTAGCAGTTGCTCGTCAACATTCTTCAGATTGTTGACAAATAATTTAAAAAAGCACACAAGCACTTTTCCCATTTCACCTGCCAGATATTTAAGGTTCTATTTTATTAAGTAAGAAACGTGGCATCTTTGTTGGGATGTGGGATTATTTCAGTAATTTGTTTAGTCTTTCATAAGCTTGCAGCAGTCTCTTCACCTTCAAAGCATCAAACCACACCAGTTCATAGTATGAGCAAAACTTGTCATTGAGTCTCCCTCTGGTTCACTGTATAACGACTCGCACACATTTACTGCAGATCTAAAACTTATTTTGAAAACACAGTAAATAAATATTAAAAGGGTTAGAAGAAAAGTATGATGACAAACTTTGAGAACAACAGGTTGAGGTTATGGTTTATGATTATTGGGGTTATTGTTTCCGAAGAGATGTTCTTTACATCATACTGTCAGAAAAAGAAAGATTAAACAGATTGATGTAAAAACTGTCTTTTGTATAATAAAAATGTATACTTTATTCATCCCAATGGGGAAATTACTTTTGCTTTTTCTACATTTGACCCATTCACTCAGTGAAGCAGCGGGCAGCCACTAAGCAGGCGCAGTGTGTGTAGGGATGGTACCTTGCTCAGGGGTACCTCAGGTTGGCCGTTTAGTGGATTCAAACCCCCGACCTTCCGATCATGGGGCAACCACTCTACCTACTGAGCTATTCCTGCCCCTTGGGTACATATAAACGGAGAAAGATAACTTTTTTGTTTCTTACCCTCCTGTGAATGCTGGGGCCACCATCAGCATCTGAAAAACAAAGTCATATTAATGCTGTGGCAAATACACAGTCTTACCTGAATGGGGAGACCTCATTCTGATGTCATAACCTCAGTTCTATACTGAAAGCCCTACTCAGACCTGACAAAAAGCTGTTGTCAGGTTATTATTCAAGCAATTTGTTTGTTTGTTTGTTTTTTATTCAAGCTGTTATTTTTTTATTTGTTTGGATTGTACCATATCATCTGGAAAAAACATGTTTGCAGATTCACAAACTCCATCCAATCAGTTTTTAGTAACATCAAATCAAAATCAATTCAGTCCAGTTTTATCTATGTAGCACCGAATCACAACACCAATTGCCTCAAGGTGCTTTACATAGTAGAGTAATGACACTACAGTAATCCGTGATGAGCAATCACTTGTGAAAACAGGAAGTCACTGGAGAATGTTGGGATAACAAGGAAAATCCACTAATGTGAGTGTAAATGTATCCGCTACATCGGTGTTGCACCTGATTATGATATTCTAAAATGGCAGAGAATGTTAGCTATGCTGGATTGGCATTCCTACTTTATGTACTCATTGCGTTTCCGAATTGCACAAACTATTAGACTGAAAGTACAGTAAACTACACGAGTAATCTGATTAACCCCAAAAATAACAAGAATTAAAAGTGACAGGTTAAATAGCTAATCATTAGCCAGATACAAGCCACTGGCAGGTGAGACCTGAAAGGTATAAGTGTGCAGTCACAATGTTGCATTTTCTGCTTTTTTCCATGAGTATCTGTGCTTGTGGCCCCCAAGAACGAAAAAAGAACAACTACATTTCAGATAAAACCTTAATTTCTGGTTTGTGGAGTCTTAAAATCCTAGATGGCATTTTCAGCTTATGACTCACAGCTGTCACTGTTTATGCACCTGATGTGCTCCAGTGTTACCTGCACAGAAGAAAATGGCCACAGAGACAACCAGAAGAGTCCTAAAGAACATCTTTGATGAAATCCAAATTACAGATGAAATCGTCTGAGAAATCGTCTGTGTTGTCCTATCGGCTGATTGGCTGTCGATGTATCTGTGTTCAGGTCCTCTGTCAGGCTGCCTTCGCTGTGCTGCTGTCATATAGAGGACGAACGTGGTGTTGTCGCCTGAAAGTGAACCTCTGTTGTTGTGACGGCTGCTGAGGTCTTTTGTTCCAGCTTTAATCTGGGGATCAACATTCTGCCTGCAGCAAAACATTGCTGAAAAAGCAAAAGCTACCAGGAAAGATGACACAGAGTGACTCCTGAGGGGAAAAACAAGAGTGACCTGTCACAAGTCTACACAGAAAACTGTGTAGACTTATTTTACTCAATAAACAGATTAAAGATAAGTGAAGAGCAAGTGTGCTTGTACAAAAAAAAATGTTAATTTACCAAAAAAGCAGAAATACCAACTGTGATTCAGCACAGTAATTGTGTATTATAATAATCCAGTAGACACAACTGACAGAAGGGTGTAACTGCACAAAACCATTAAATATGTCCCTAAACATGACATTATTTTGGAGTTTGGGGCACTATCCCTTCCCAGTGCAACCCTTCAAATGACATACTAATTATGAACAAATGAATATAAGAACATGAGAGAATGAAAAATGACATTTTAAGCTTTTCAATCAGAGTTATACGCCCACTGGCTGGATTCTGTTCTGCCTGGACATGTCACCTAAGCAAGCACTTACAAAAGATTCTGTGATTTGTTGTAATGGATAAAAGGAACATAAGAACCGCCCCCGCCATGACATCAACTCTCTTATTGTCATTGCAGCATATCAAAGGCATTGCATTCATGCAAATTAATTGCATACTGTGTGGTCAAATCTGTGTGAGTGCTGGAGGCATTTCTGGTCTTTGTTGTGATTCATGTTGGGTTCATCAATCCAAAAAAGTAATATATTACCCTGAAGACGTTTCTTAAAAGTAATTCAGTACATTACTTGATTACTCCCAGCAGAAACTAATTTGTTATACTACCTGTCACGTTACTTTCACATTTCCCTGTAAAATGACTAGAAACAAATTGTCTCTTGCGTGTCCTTGTTACGCCCCTAGTCTAGGCGTGTAGAGACACACATAAGATTGTGAGGAGAGAGAAGCAAGTACCTGCCCTGGTTCTCAAACCAAAAAGACAAACCCAAGAATGAGTAAAACAAGGTGATTTCATTAAGGCCCAAGAAGCACAGCTCCAGGGTGAACCTAGGCCAAAATAGTAAACAAACCAACTTAACTAACTAACTAAACCCTAAGGAAAAAACAAAACAAATGTCACGGTCCTGGGTCCTTTTGAGTTTTCTTGTATTTGTGCATTTTGGTGTTTAATATTTGTGTTTTTGGGTCCACAGTGTTTATTCTGTTGTACCTTGTACCTTATTCTTGTTGTTCGGTTTAGCTTTTGGTTATTCGGGTTCCCCTGTGCCTCGCCCCCGTGTCTCTCCCTGTGGCTTATTCCTTGTCCGTCATGTCTGCCTCTCTCCCCTTCTAGTCTGTGTCTCTGTGCGCTCCCTGTTTTACTTGGTCTCCGTCAGTGTACGTCATGTGGGGTTTTCCCTCCCCTGTCTCGTTACAGTGACTCATCTCAGCTGTGCTCCGCGTTCGTTGTTATCCTTCTGTTCATATATGTCAGCATCTCCCTCAGTTTTGTGACGTGTCGTTAGCATCACTATCTCCTTCTCTGTGCTGTGTCTCGCCGTCGTTTCCTAGTTTAAGTTCCTTGAGTCTAGTCGGTTTTAGTTCAAGTCTGTGTATCCAAGTTTGTTGTTTCTCCTGTTAATGGATGTTCCAGCGAATAAAGCTGCGCTTTCAGTCCTCTCCTGTTTCCGATTCCTGGATCTGAGTCCACACCCTGCCTGCACACAGCGTTGGCCTTGACAACAAACAATTGACAATAGCTACCCCTTGCTTCCTAGCTCAGAAACGGGAGAAACAGTTCAAAAGAAAAGGCGGCTCACCCCTTCAGCTTCAGCTTATGCACACATAAGCACTGAAATTACACACAATTGGCAGCTCTCACAGAGCACGCTTACACATATACAGGATAACACAAGAAATTTAGAAGCCAGGTCTGAGCTGGCTGTGAAATTGGTTCATTCACGCACTCACTCGCTCGCTTCTCTCTCTCTCTCTCTCTCTCTCTCACATGATCCAAGATATCAATACGAATCAATAGTTTTTAATATAATCTGTATGTTATGTGAGAACAAAGCAAGCTGTTATTAAGCTGTTGTACTTTGTACTTCTTATCTGCCAGACTGATGTTCCAGGAAACTGCTGCCC
>VUQR01032014.1:0-10514 GCA_015108515.1 Hemichromis elongatus
ATTATTATTTTACATTTACAACTTGTTTTTTTCTGGGGTCCTCGTGGCACCCCATCGAGGAGCAGTAGGCTGTGGATCTCTTAAGATCTCACTGTTGGGTTTGTAAGGTCATGCTACTCCTACATTTCTGTCTTGTTCAAAGATAAGATATAAAACAAAGTTCAAAGCTAATCGACCTGTGTGTTCTCCTTTTTTAAAAATAAGAATCGATAAGAGAATCGATAAAGAATCAAATCGTGAAAATCTTATCAATACCCATCCCTATTGGACGGACAGGTGGATTGACCCATTGTGAAAGGGAGGGGGCGTGTCATAAACAGTACATTATTATAATACATTATTTGTCAAATATTATTAAATATATGGTCAAAATAAACAAAATACACATTATGTGTAGGAGGGGCCCTAGCACATTTAATGTATATATTAAAAAAAAAGAAAAGAAATAAGAAAAAAAAAGGGATCTGGTCTTCTGGGCCCTTCCTCAGCCTGGGCCCTTAGAATCGTCCTAACCTTCCACCCCTTTACGGCGCCCCTGGCAATGCCCCAGCCAAAGTGCAAACTTTAACCTGATCAAATTGCTGTGGCTGGACCTTAAGACAGCTCTGCATAAATGAATGACTACAAACCTCAATCAGCTAAACCTTTCCTACACAATGATGTGCGAACACTGAAGTCATACAAAAGACAATTATGTACAGTCTAAAAATTGACCTTCTATAAAAATTATGATTCAAAAATAGAATAAAAATGTTTATAAAAAGTCACGAATGTGTGGGATTAAAAACTTTCTATATATACCCTCTGTAGTGACGAAGTGCATGGTTTTGTGTGTGTGTGTGTTTTCTGTTGTGTACAGTACAATAAGATGCAAGTTCAGTTTGCCTTTTCCACACGGTAGACTTCCTAGATTTGATTATTGTTTTATTAGATTTTAATATTAGGTCCACAGCTCATTAGAGCCACAGTCATTCGGGACTATCCCTTCAAGTTCCCCTGGAAACTGGGAGCCAATAATAGAAGTTTTCTGCCTCCATATTGCTTTTTTCAGCTATGAGGATGAGGGGGCGGCATGAGTTTGTAGCTACGAGAGAAAAAGAGTCACCGTCAGACAGTCAAAATGGAAAAAACAAGAATAATCCGGGGGTTTAGACTCATTACTCATGACAATGCACAAACTAGCGGTATCAGTCAACACCATATTTGAGCATCTGTGAACTTCGTGAGTGCGAGGCTGTTTCTCGGAAAGCTCTCAGCGAGATGTTGATGGGTTGAAATACTGAAGTCTCCCTGATAAGAGGCGGAGGTGTGATATGTACCAACAACCACAAACACAGAAATACAAAGACCTACAGAAACACGTCATCGGTCCTGCCTGCAGATGTTCCTTCACTTAGCAATAAATAACCAAGCATTGGTCAGCTTGTATAGTTTCAGCCTGATCAGTGAGCCAGACCGTCGGTGAAAATGAAGATCCTCTCCATCACTCTCCTCCTGCTCTCAGTGTGTGTGTGCTTTAACTCCTCTGCAGGTAACTGTGCTCTTACTTTAAAATATATCAAATTGATGACGGGAATTATTATTTTGCAATAGCTTCTCCCTGCTTGTGAAGGTTGATGGACTTGTGACTTTGTTTGTGTTTAATCGTGTATCACTGCTCTGTAAGGACTCTGCTCTTACATAAACTTTCAGTCACATTCTGGTATCTGCTCAGTCTAAGCTTTATATATATACAGAATTTAGCTTCCTGTGATTGTTGGGTGGTATGCTGCATAGCAGACATGTGTTGTAAGGTACTTTTGACTAGTATAGATGCCAACTTACTCAGGTGTGTGCAATGGTTCCTTTCAATCAAATTAAATGTTATTTCTGTGAAGCCTGGTTACATCGTGACGCATTGCGTGAGTGTAACAATATAATCTGCAAACAGAAAAAGACAGAGAGTGTAACATGAGTCGAAGCTATGGGATAAAGTTGTTCCGCATTCATAAAATACTGTTTCTGCTAAATGAAGCTTCCCATGTATTCGTGTGACCATCCCCTTAAAAAACAAATTATTCTTTGGTGAAAAATAACAAAAACAGCAATCAAGAGCAATTTCCTCCAGTTTCTGAATTCAGAAGATTATCTGGATCTGGACTGGGTCCTTAGATATCCTCTTAAAAAAGTTCTCCCAACTGTTCGTATTTCATTTGATAGATAAAAGATATCCTAAAAAGCTTTTGTCTAGTGATGGAGTTTCATCACATTTTAAATAAGACTTTGCTCGAGGCAGATGTGTAAGCGTTTAACCGTCTTCTAATCAGCTCGTCGTGCTTCAAGAAGCCGAATGTGCTGCACTAAAGTGACCACTGTCGACATGAGCCCCGAGGTGGTGGGGCAAACGTATCGTGAGCAGCGTTCATCGCATCCCTGTGTGAAGGCTGTAATGTAAGTCAGCACATGTTGTCCTACACACAAACGTAAACACATACAATCTGTGTAACCTTCTCTCTTTATTTCCAGCTTCAACACAGAACATGGTCAGCTTTGTGCTGATCCAAATGCTCAGTGGGTCAAGGATCGTAAGTCATGCTACAACACAAAACACACAAAGACGTGAAATGTATTTGCAGAGAGAAACTCAAACTCCTCTTCATGTGTTTCCTCTCCAGTCGCTGCCAACATGACGAAGGTGTGAAGAACGAGTCTGTGGCGCATCATCGCTGCCGGTCTGCTCCATCAGCATCCTCTGACATGAACTTTACTTAAACCAGAGCGCCTTATTAATGTTTTGTTTTTGTTTTTTTAAACTTTTTTCTTTTTACAATTTTTTTTAGCTCTTACCTGAGACATAACCCTGTAATTTATTTTTGGTGTCAACTTCAGTCTTTGATAACACAAACGCTTTATTATTAATGTTATTGTTATTTTAATTTTTGTATTTATTATTGGAGTTCTTTTTTTCTTGCTTATTACTATTTTTTCTGTGTATTTTATATTTTTTGTATAATATTAATAAAATGATACCATATATTATATATTATATTGCACATATGCTTCCAAGGCTTCAGGAAATAATGCGCAGGTCCTGAGTCTGGGGACATCGTGTTTATGTTTTTCATTATTGTTGTGCTTTGATTCAGATAGTCTTTGGTGATTTCTAGTTCTTTGCTTTTGTTGCTTTGCCTCCCCTGTGTTACACATCTCTTGTGTAGTCTCGCCGGTCTCTATGTTTATACATCTCCTGTGTCTCCTTGTTACTCAGTCCCTCTTTATCCCTGTGTTTTTAAGCCCTTTGTCTTCCACTGTTTGTTGCTGGGTTGTCTGTGTATCATCCCGTTTTTCTCCATAGTCTGCGTCTCAGGTTTTCATGTTCGGTGTCTCTGACTCTAAGGGTTTGTATTGCTTGTTTGTAGTTGTTTCCACATTTTGGTTTTTATAGTTTAATTCTGGGTGGCTTTCTGCTTTTGTTTGTGTTCTGTTCCTGCAGCCATTAACGACACTTTCATCTTTTTAATTTTTTCATCTGGTTTGAGAAGATATTAACATTTTCCACATTAACCTAGTTGTATTTTGTTGGCTTACATTATCCCAACAGAATAATGACCTTTCTGTAGCCTTTCTTTAGTAAAACTCTGAATGCTGATGTCAGCATAAACATCTGAGTGACGGGAAGATGGGTGCAGCACATTTCTTTACTTCCCTCTTCGGATGCAGAATCTTAACAGAAAGTTAGTGATGGTGATCTTCTAAGAGATGTTTCTGTTCCTTGATCTTTACACTCTAACATAAAACCTCAGAAGCCAAAAATGCAAGTATTGTTATTTAACAGAAAAACTGCATGTAAAAATCTAGACTTAAACTGTTATGTCCTCTAGATTCTGAATGTGTTCTGGTTACGTGTTCACTACCTGCTATATTTGCACGAAGACAGTAACTAGCAGCATTGACTAGCAATGAGCCACGAGTTCAATTTATGCTTTGTGATTACACTTGCCAGTGACAATTAGTGTCAGTCACAGAGAGCTGGGGACCAGCTGTAACCACAGCAGTGGATAATGCCTTTGCCGTTCAGAGGCGCTCAAACAGCGTCCCTGTGTGTCCAGGATGTGTACGTTCTTATCAAAGTAGGAGTGTCCACTGGGCTGAGGAGGAACGCCGTCGCTTGAAGGACTGATGAAATGTTTCTCCCACTAAAAATGCAACATCCAAATGAAAAAGGGCCAACAGAAGGTTTTGTGACACAATACTACAGAACTGACTTTTGAAACATTAGCATCCCCATCTAAAGGGAAAAAAAGGATCTGAAAAAGTGAATTTAAGTAAAACAACTCATTTACAAAATTTGTTCTCAATGAATTCTCCAACAACTACACCGATAACCTGTGTCATGTCTTGACCTCTGGATTCTAAAAACCTCTTATTCAGCACTCTAAGCCAGGAAGAGCAATTACCCAATTTTTCGGTAACAATTGTGTGATGAAAGTTGTCGCTTTGCACAATTCCTCTTAAATCACTGTCACTTGCATGCAGCGAGAGGAGGAGAAAACAGAAAAAAGCAGGAAGAGGAATAATCACTTCTGCTTTTAAGACCTTAAGTATCCTCATTTCCAAACATCTCTAGCTCTTCAAGCTCTCTGGAGAAGAAGGCAGATCGAAGGCAAACAAATATAATTGCATATTCACAATTTTTCAAGCTTTCTGAAAATGATAAACTGCGGGAGCCTGTCTGTGCTGCTCTGCACAGTCTTGGTGGTGGTGGCCATGTCTGGATCAGAAGGTAAGATTGAACTTCATATAAACTCCATGTAGGATTTCTCTGTCGCATTTTCACTTTTAAATTTTTATTTTTTTTTTACTCCAGCAAACATTGAATTGGCGACCTGCTGCACAAGAGTTACCAATAAGGAGATCAAGGAACCAATTTTGGGATATTCGATCCAGAGAGCAAACCCACCATGTGTCAACGCAGTCATGTAATTTTGTGGCACATTAAAAGCATCAACTGTAGCCCAGAGATGGTTGATTATGAATTGTTAATTATTTAAAAATGTGAAATCTTCTTTTTTTTTTTACCTTTTAATTTAAATGAATTGTTTAACTTCACCTAAACTTACATAAAGTTGGCCTAAATATGTAGATAAGCTGTTTTTGTTGCTCTTCACTTAAACTTAATACATGACGTGTTCTTTTACTTATTGTTAATATTATATCAAAGTGATTAAAAGTACTACTACTAAGTTCATTGTTCATTTCTCATTCCTGTAGCTTTCACACACAGTCCGGTCCTTTCTGCATCAATGGGAGAGCTCCCTGGGTTCGTGCCAAGATTGTCGCGTTCGAGTGAGTTTTTACGTCACTTTTTATCCACTCACATGCTCACTTTGACTCTACAAATTTAATCAGTCCGCATATATTTTTGTGTGTTGTTGATTTTCTCACAGGAAAGCAAAAGCTCAGCTTAAGACTGCGTCTGAGGCTCCTCATAGAAGATGACTGATGGTGAGAGCTTTTCAGAAAGTGAGGAAGAAATAGATACACCAATACTCATAACATGGTTCGAAGGATGTTTCTGCTATCTCTTATTATTTTAAATAAGTTATCAGCCTTTATAATTGAACATACTGATATATTAACAAAAGGCTAATATCTGCCAATAATACTGGCCTGCAGAGAAATCTGCTTGTAATATATGAGATCTATAGAGCTATAATAAGATTGACCCTTATGGCCTCCTTGGGCATTTTTGTACATTTTTTTCAACTTAAGAAAGAAAAAATCGCGGCTCAATTTGGGCAATAAATTTTCCTTTAAGTCAGTTTTTAGATATCTTGTGTCTTTTAATCTTACTTGTCACCCATAATCTGTTGATGCACCCCCATAATATTTATTATATGGAAAATAACTGGGTTTTTGTGAGTTTTAAAAATAAATAATTAATAATTGAACTGTTTAGACTGGAATTTAAAGGGTTAAAATCCTGAAAATAATTTAATGTTTGATCGTTTTGAAAAGGGCTTGAGACGTTTCAGTCATTTATGAAAAAAGAAGCAGAAAAAATACTGCTGTAAGAGGATTTTATGGCAGATTTTGTGCATGTAAGGTTTTGCACATGAAAATGTGGAAAGGTTGCAAAATCTGAGGAGGGCACGAGGGCTCAGCATGTGATACTGACTGGAAGCAACACAGCTGCTGTTGACAAAGCAGAAGGGTCAGATATTAATGCATATTTAATTCATCATGTTAATATGCCAAATTTATCCCCATATGCTAGTTTGATTTTTATTTTATTTTTTACTTTCAGTAAGTTTACTTTTATTTTTTATTTTTTTTAAGATGCAGGAGAATCTGATTCATCATGATCGAGCATTTCATTAAATGAATGTTTAAAAGGCACTTCTAGTTTAATGTTGTTTCAGCTGCAGCCTGGCTGGAGTTTAACTGTCTGACAGTAAAGAACATGAAAGGAGAATTCAAACGTAGGCCAAGGTTACATGCAAATTTGTTACACACAGACACATGACAAGTATTTGCAGAAAAGCTTAAAGCTCTGGTTTGTCTGCTTTTTTGTTCCAGTCATTTCCAACATAGAGAAGATGTGAAGCTGCCTGTCTGCTACAGAATCTCCTTATATACATCTGCTCATGTCATCAGGCTTCTTATAGCTTTTCTTTCCTTGAACATGTCTCCCTGTATTTTATTCTTGATGTTGCATTTGAGTCTTGCATGGCTCCATTTCCAATTAATGCTAAAAATGGATGGATGGCTAGATGATCATTTGAAATCTTTAGTTTGAATTTTTTTATTCCACTGTTTTCAGGCATCTCTGTGCATCTAAATTTATTTATAGATATCAAAAAACACATGCACTCATATCTTCAGTTTGTTAATATCTTCATAATCTCCAATGATGTTACACCCCTGTGCTTTCATTTGAACCTCAAGTGTGTTCAGTCCAAGAGATAAATAGATTTTGTAAACTCTCAATAAATTTCATTGTCACTATAACTTTTAAGTAAAATGCTGACTTCTTTTTTATTTGTTTTTTGCCTTCATCTTCCACACGATTTCTTATCTTTTTCAAAGCAAATACCCAAGATGCCCTATCTTCCCTTTCTTAACACCAGATCTATCTGATCGTGCAAACACAGATAATATAATTATCTGAAGAACAACTGTCAATAAGCAGAGAAGTTATTAAAATAATAATGGAAGCAGCTGGTATTGTTCCCAAGTTAGGAACAATATTTTAATTTCAGACTGTTACAAACTATCAGAACATAAAGAACTTTACAAAATAGATTTTTATTTAACCATAAACTGGAGAGTTACAATGAAATATTACTCCTGTATAGCTGTGCAGTGCACAGGCCACATTGCACAGTGACAGCACTAAGATCCATAAAGCTCACTTTGGATATTTAACATCCTTTCAGTAAAAATGAAGCCCTGTGTGAGTCCATCAATGTGGGGCATTTACTCACACGAAGACCTCCGCTGTAACACCATGTCAGCGTCCATCCAGGAGATGTAGCCAACCTAAAAGACACCGTTTCTATTAGTTATTTTGGAAAAGTAAATGTTTAACATCTGAGTAATTTTAGATTTTTAATGTCAGATTTTACGCGGTCAGGTGTAGCTGAGAAAAATCAGAAAAATTGTCAAAATGTCTTTTAAATAACTTTCAAACGAGCCATCATGATAAAGGGAATGTGTGCAGTGTTGGTGCTCCATAAGTTCTGTGCTGAGCAGCAGCTGACTCGTATCTACTCCACGGTCTGAGCCCACACAGCTAATGGGCCATCGCAAGCTGACCAATTATGGAGTCCACTGCCAGCTCACGCTATTTTGAGGTTATGTCAAAAAGCTTTCTTGGGACTATTTGTTAAATGCATTCTCCGTCAATGGACTCAGGCAGTAGTCACGTTGCCTTGTTACAATGAACTCATGCAGTGTAGTTTATTGTTGAGTTAATCCAGCTTTCCACCTGCAAGAAATCTTCAGTACGTAATCTGCTTCTAAAAATAGCAAGAACAACAAGAAGAAATTGTTCTTTTAGCTTTAATCTGTGAAAAAAAAAAAGAAAAAACTTTGTTGGTCTGTTCATTGTCACCGTCACAGACAACTCTGGTGTCGGGTGTCCATGATTGGAGGATTGTGGGTTGGGTTCTCTGCTCATTCATCACCACTGCCCATTTTAGTTAGATTCGTTTGTACGCAGGAACTGTCAGCATAGTCTTGGACCTTAAACTACATTTCAGATGTAGACAAAAAGAAGAGTAGTGTGTAGAAAAAAACAGATTTGAAACTTGTTTTTTTCACCTGCACTTTGGTGCCATCTGGTGGCTGCTATGAAACAAACGTGAAGTAATCCAAATAAAAAGTGTTCTCAGTTTTTCTTGCTTCCCAAACATCTCAGTAAACAAAGTTTGTTCTCTGTGGCGTGTTTTTGTTTGGTTTTTTTTACAGTTTCTAAAGTGCGAGTTAATGAAAGGAGGATGTTGAAGCAGCTTCACCTTTACATGGGCTGCTAATTGGAGCCATTCATTATCCCAGTGACAGTCCAGTTTTGTGGTGGTAAAAACCCCGAAAACATGTAAAGAATTTTTTAAGGCAGTCCTTCTACATAATCCCCTACCTCTGTCTGCTGACCCAGCCTTTCCCAAACTTAGGAATGTCTTTAATCACAACTGAGTGTGAATGAAGTCTTCTGGTAGCTTGCTTGTCACTGATGTGTTTTATTCTTTTTTAAAAACTTCTTTGCTCAAATTAGACTGCTTTCCAACAACTGATTAAAATCCTGCACCACCCTCAATTCTTTATATTTTGTTTGGAAAAACATCTGTAAACATACACGGAAATAGAGCACATCAGGCAAAAACAGAGTCTGTACCTAACCCTAACATTTTTTATATGACCATCTTATTTCTTGCACAAAGCTTGAACTGTCCAAAGCATCTTATTTATCATTTCTTTAAGTAGTCTTCAGGAATATTTCTCCTGACTCCAGAACACTAGTCTTTGGATGTCGGCTGCCTTTTTTGCATTCTCTGTCATATTGCTTCACCAGTGCAGAGGTCTGGGCTCTGGGGAGGCAACTCCAGTACTGATAATATCCCACTGTGTATGCTACTCATGTATGATTTGACTGCATTGTCAGTGTGATTGGGATCCTTGCTGTGCTGAAAAATAAAGCTGTAGCAAATCAGAGGTTTCCCTGATGGTACTACACATTGGGCCCATATCTGATGGCACTGGGGTTTGAACCTGGACTCACTTACACGACACAGGAAAACAGAGTTAAAAGACTTTAACAAAGTCTGATTTGCAAGGAAATAATAGAGTGTGAGCTGACTGGGGATGAGAGATGAAACAAAGCAAGACACAGTCATTCCCAGAGATGGGAAGCCTGAAACAACGTTTTGACACTGTGTCGAGCTTCCAAAGTACAGAGAGAAAACACTGCTCCGAAGCTTGGTTCAAAATACCCAGGTCACGTGACCCCGACTAAAGAAGGCTTTGCTACCACAGTTTTGACAGGTGGCGTAGCCGCTGCTTTGAGGCATTATTATTAATCATTAGTATTCTGTTGTGCATTGCGAAGACTAATATAGACAAGCCAATCACTTAAACACTGGAATCCAAAGTGTAGTCAAATAAACATTATGTAGATATATGAATAATATATAAAGATCTTTTTTGAATGATTACTGGCATATAGATGAGAGAATGCAACAGACTGAGACGGCTGGGTGAGCTCCATTCACTCCTGTCAGCAGAGAGAGAGAGAGAGCAGCACGCCGTGCTGTAAATTCATTTAAATATCCCAATAAAAAAACGCCTCTGCTTCCAGAAAACAAAACAGGCCGGATCTTTCTCCAGATTTTTCTGCTTTCCACAGAAAATGTCATTTTCTGCATTAAGTGACTTAATCCTCACTATAATCCATTACTCACATAATAAATATATTTGATATATGAAAATGTATGTTTTATTGTAAAATGTATCTATTTAGATTGTAAGCCCAACAAGGGACAATTGTTGAAAATTAGCAGTAGCTATAAACCTATGTGCGGTACATCAGTTTCATGTCTTGCACTTGAACTATGTTAAACTGCACTGTCCCTTTTAAATAAATAAATTCAAATTTATGTGAGAAAAGCCAGAAAAACAAATCAGTTACAGGTGATCTATTTCATGACAGATGAGGTTTTTTCTTTTTCTCCCACCTATGTTTCTATAGTTAATACCTCAAAGACAGCAGGAGTTATGCAGGTTTCACTATGACCAAAAGTACACAGCAGTGTAAAGTACAGGAGAGGTTCTTCATGGTTCAGAGGCTGCTCACCAAAGGGTGGTTCAAAGATCAAATGGGCTGTTATGATTGGTCAGAAAATATAATGAAGGTTGCCTTTTTATAAAGAAGGTCAGTCTTTGCATTTTAATATATATTTTTAAGTTGTTTAAAAGTCAAACCTAACGCTATGGCAGCTTCTAGCTTTGAATGACGGTGTAGAACGGGGGGGGGGGGG
>VUQR01032014.1:10534-24753 GCA_015108515.1 Hemichromis elongatus
CAAGGCACACTTTAAGTCGCGGGCCAAACAAGATAAACATTTATCGAACACACTAAAACAACGTCTTTGAAACATAAATATGAATAAAAACAGACAGGAATATTATTCCTGAATAAGTAAACTTAGAAAAAAATAAACTTTAACTTTAAATATTTTGCTCGCCATAAAAATATATTCTGTCAAAATTATGCAAGTTAGAAATATGAACATGCTGCCAAAAACCCCCAGAAAAAAATTAATGAAAACATCCACAAGGTTGGAGCCGCATGTAGACCGAGCTGGGCATTGATTCGGGATGGAACCACTCAGTGTCCTACTTTGCCTTGAGTGTCCCGTTACACTGCAGCTCCATCTGAATCTGCACAGGTGCAGTTTCCACGTCAACTATAAATGTGTTGGAAGCAGCTCGAAGTCTTCAAAGTCACCAAAGCGCCGTGAGGACTCAGTGAGCTCAGTTTATCAGCAAAGTGCGCAGACTTGGTTCAACATTAGTGGGCAACAGGGAAAGTGAGGCAAGTTGCATTTGTGACAGCTTCACTTGAAATGCCTCCACCGCATCATACATGAACTGACAGATTTCCTTGCCGAGCTCAAAACTCTATTGAAAACTTTTCCCCAACTCAGCCAACGCACCTCTGTATGATAAGAAATGTCGGCAAACTCTGAATCCATTTCCTGCATAAAAGACTGAAATTGACGGTGATTTAAACCTTTAGCTCTGATAAAATTTACAGTTTGCGTTACAGTGCTAGTAAAGTAAGGACTTTGCCACACAGCTTCTTGGTGTATGATGCAGTTTGCTGTTCACTCACCGGTGCAGTTCTCCTCCTGCATCTTTACTGGCATCCTGCCGACTAGTCCACTTGTTTCACCGCACAGCACCGGCGCTCCATCTGCTGTAAGTCCAACAAGTTTGTCCCAGGACAGTTTCATGTCGGTTACACTTTGACATCCGTTTCTGCCAAAGACGTCCCACACCTTCATCACGCAGCTCTCCCTCGGTAAATGTCCGGGCTTATTTGGCTCCTCTGCTACAATAAAAATTGCTTTGACAACAGCTTCACTTTGTGATTTTGCTCTGGTGACAAACGTCTGCTGAAATGTCAGACTCTTCTTTATCTTCTACTTTCTGTAGTTTCTCCTCTGCATTTAGGTTTTTCAGCTTATCTTGATGTTTTGCCTGCAGTGCCGTCTTAAATTAAACTTCTTATTTACAGCCACATTAGCTCCACTAGTAAGACTCACGGGTTTACCGGTGATGTCTGTAAACATATATTCAGTCTCCCACTCACAGCAGAAAAGCTGTTTTCAAAATCAACTTTTCTCTTCGCCATTGTGTGGCGCTAGCTTCACAATCACAGAAGTTTGACTTGATTGACACGGGAATGTTCCCAGGCTGCAGCGCTGCATTATGGGAACTGTAGTTTGTGTGTTATTAGCGCCTGATATCGCTGGGCCAGGCATAGCAATAATAATAAATCTATATAAAATGATCTCGCTGGCCAGATATAAATATACGCTGGGCCAGATGTGGCCCGCGGGCCTTGAGTTTGACACATGTGATGTAGAACAATTCTGATGATACGAACTCCCTGAAAATTTAAAAGTCAAGTAAAAACATAAAAAAAACTAAGCCAACTTAAGTCAAACACAGCTGTGTGGTTATTACAGTAAAAAAAAAAAGAAGCAGTTTTTCCTCTGTACATTTTACTTTATACATTAATTTATTGTTAGCAACACTAGATGTCACAGTTATCATTACAGTTAACAGTCTCATTATTTTCCTTTCCTTGGTTGTAACATGTGATCACAATTTTTGTCTGCATCACTGTTTCACAGAAAAGCATGATCGAGATGCAGTGATAGCCAAATTAGCCAGCAGATGTCACCGTGGAGGCCTTCAGATGGTTTAGAAGTCTTGATACAATTGTGGCACAAATGCTTTGAATTTTTGAGTGTTTCACAAAGCCTCGCTTTGACCATCACTAGTAATTCCACACCAGCTTGGAAGCAGTCACTCACTGACGCAATGATCTGCCAACAACAGAGGCAAAGTTTCATCCTTAAGAAGCAGCTGTCCGTTACAGCACGAGCCACAGGTGAGTTAATTAACCAAGAGTTGCCAGGTGTGCCTCATCAGGAGGGCGGGCAGGAAACAAAAAGGAGTCATCTCCTGAAAGAAGTAAATTATAGACACACAGATAGTGGAGAAAGAGAGAGTCAGAGAAAAAGATGCCAGAAAAAGAGGACTGGGACACCACACTGAGATATGTCAAGTATTCAGCTAATAGCTTATTAGGACTCATCCTGTTGGCACTGAAATACTAAAACTGAATTATTGTTGCTTTTTTATAGATTCAGCTAAAGAAATGTGAACATACAGTATAATCAGTAACCTTGTAACCATGAGCCTGAAGATACAATTTAGAATGACTTTTTATGCTTCAGTCACTGATAGATCAGGTACAGGGGGTGGACTGAAAATGAGCGACAAAGCAGCCAGTGTCCTTCTCCATCTGGTGCAGAGCACAACATCTCTCAAGTATTCTAAATGCCTTCAGCTAAATTCAGAAACCACTTTAAAATCCTGTTATTATCATCAAAGCTCTACATCAGTGTTGGGGATCTCTCGAGGCCTCAAGGCCCGGCGTCCTACGGGTTTTAGATGTGTCCTTAATCACACACAACTGATTAAATTACCTCCTTAACATGTCCTGAAGTTCTCCAGAGGCCTGGTTATGAACTATTCATTTGATTCATGTGTGTTGACCCAGAGTGAGATCTGAGCCCTGCAGGACACCGGCCCTCGATGCCTGGAGTTGGACACTCCTGCTCTACATGGACAGGACCCTGCTTATATCAGACCTTCTGAGCAGCCCTCTCTCATCCTCTAACTATGGTCTCCCAACTGTTCCTCACGCTGACTTTAAAACCAGAGGCCACCCTGCGTTTGAGGTTGTGGCGCCAAATCACTTGAACAACCTATAAAATCTATAAAAATAACCTATAAAAACTCAGGCAGACAGATGTGTGATAGGTTAGCTTTCCCTTAATCTTCTCCCCTTTATTTTGGACCGTAGATTGCGCCTATTTGCATGTATGGAAGTGTGTTTGTTAGAATGATTACGTGTCTGTAACTTATCTTTAATGTGTGGCTTTTATTCAGACTGAGATGCACTTTGTAACTCTGTGTTTTGAAAGGTGCTGTAAAGTTATTATTATTAAATACAAACTTAAAGATCTCGTGAATACCTGGAAAAACACTGCTCAAGACAACTTTACAAAATGACAAGAAAGTTTGAGTTTTTAGAAGTAAAGTTTAAAGAAAAGGGAAGTGACTCGTGATTTTTGCACAGTTCAATATAAGACCAAGAAAATAACTTTTGCCCACTGTCTCAGACATGAGTCTGAGACCTCAGCGTTAACCACCATTAATGCAATCTACATGACTCGTTCTGTACTGTCGAGGGGACATCCTGCCTTTTCTATTGATGATGAATTTGTGGGGGCTGAGCTAATAGAGCTAACATTGATTTAGTAGGATTTAAGAAATCCACAGTAACTTTTATTCAGCATCCTTTGTAGTGGGCAGCAGGACTTAGACATTTTCAGATTTTGAGCCGTACTTCGGGAAACAGAGGGCAGGATGAGGCAGAAGGGATTTTAGTTCAAACCGTGGAGGGAAGTCAGTCTTACTGCAGTCAGGGGATGAGGAGGAGGAGGAAGGCCAGACATCAGAGCAGGAAGCTGAAAGCTCAGAGAAAGACATATCAGCTTTTGAGGAACCACACACACACAAAGCTGCCAATGAAAGATGATTCCAGGCTGGTGTCCTGTACTGCAGTCTAAACCAAACCCCACAGATTCAGAGCCCGAGCTTACGTAATGCTTCTTATCCAAGATGGACTTTGGCCATCGTCACTTTGCCCGTACTCAGGCTCTTTAAAGCTGCTCTGTCCTCCTCTGAACTTTCACCTTCTCGCGCTCATGTCTGGCCCCTCCTTCGTCTCATCTCCCCACATCTTGAATTTTGACTTCACTTCAAAATTCAAGTATAATCTTTTCCGCCTCGCTCAGCCATGAATTCATTTTTATGACAGGTTTGCCCACTTCATGGGACAGAAGAGAATAAAAAAAAAAAAAAAGAAATTTTAAAAAGAAATGATCCAGCTTGTTTCTTTGAAAAAAAAATCTGAATATAAAAACAACTTTTTTTCTGTGTCTCAGGACAATATAAGATCTTTTCCCTGACGCCGTGCTGACTAGGATCTTTTTCATTTTTTGTGCTTATTAACATTTAATAATACAGTATTTTACTTTAATTGTTTTTTTGTTTTTTTTTTACACAAATAGCATCTTGCCCTGAAGTACCTTCAGATACCACCAGGGGGCGGCGGGTCACATAATGACAAGTTTAAACAATTGCTCAAATTATTGCTCAGCAACTATTCGGCTTGCAGATTTAATGTTTGAATTTTTTAATTAAAATTGTTTAGTATTAATGTTTACATTATTTTTCTTCCCAAATGCAAGAATGACCCGCCGTTTAGGTTCGTCTATCACCTGTATATCTCTCCGTTTTGTATTGTCAATTGAACTTCCAATAATTACCAGCATCACTGTCTCTCTGTGCTCACGTTGGCAGCTGGAGGTCCAAGGCGGATGTCTTTTGATTGAAACCCTTTAAACTTTCTTATTTCCTTTAAAATTAAAAAAATTAAAAAAAAACATTTCAGAGTCGAGGAATTATGAAATCTTAAGCTGAACTGTACTCATGTCCTGGTTTGTGTATGTGTCTGTATTTGTGTCACCACAACTTCTTCAGCTTGAAAAGAGACCTGGCTGATTCTAGGTTCACCTCTTCAGCTTGATCGCAGGTAAGACGGGGGGAAAGTGACTGGAGGATGAAAAGAGGGCGGGCAGCACAGATGGAAAAGCAGATGGGAGTTTCTCAGGGGAAGAAAGAAAAGATCAAGAGAAGCGAAGGGTGAGCCTGCTTTCACCCAGCAGACACGTCCCCGAACAGCTGCTTAAAAGGTCTGGTTGAGACTTAGGTGACGATAAAGTTAGGCAGGGCACCGCTGTGTAGTACGGGTATCATATCAGTGAGGGTCCTTACATGTGAGGATGTGTTCAAAGACTGAGCTGAGCAGTAGTAATTTTTCGTAATCAAGTTTATCTGATGAATTAGCACAAAATCAGGATTATAACAGAATATTGTGCTTTTACTCTATTTTATTTGTTGCTAAGATGTTTTAACTTTCATTCCTTCTTGAACAAAGGAGCAGAGACTGATCATGGTGCTGGGTGATGCACTCCAACAGCCATGCAAAAGCCCATTTCCTGGTATCTCCTCCACACTCTTGAGACTGTGCCATCCAGGACGAGCTGGACTGTCTGTGCAATGTCAACGGGCTGCAGCTACTGTCTCCTGTTATTAAGACTAACAACAGTAGCCAAAAAGGAAAACTAGACGTATCCATCAGGAGGGGTAAGGAGAGAGCGGCAGTCTGTGGTCACTGCCTCCTAAATCATTTTCTTTTGGGGGGTTTGGCTGTTGTGCATCTGTTACAACAGCCAAGTGAACAGTTTGATATCCCTGACTTTGCTTTCCTTTATTTATTTATTTATTGGAGCTTTGCATGAGACTTCTGCACCTGCCAGTCACATTTCCCAGTTATCAGTTTCGCTTTCTTTGGCTCTGTCTGGCTCATAATTGCGTAACTCCATTCTGCTGAAATGCGTCACAATCTAAAGTAAATACAGGAAAAGTAAAGAGTGGCTACAACAACTAGTGAAGCAATATACCCTGACTGACCTCTGACCTCACAGGTCTGATGCAAACTGACGCCTTTATTTGTGACGACTGGTAACACAAACATGAGATGAGAAGTGAGAAAATATCTGCAAATATGGAGGAAAGGATTCAGTTTGTGTGACTGAACAAACAGAGCTTGATGTCCATGATAAAAAAAAGGCTTTTATGGATTAAACATATGGAATCACAGGTTTACAGATGTGATCAAAAGCTTACAAATGTAACAACGATGGGTCTGTCTCTACATTTTACAATCAGCCAGCGACATACTCTCCACTGTATAAAAAAACAAGAGAAAAAAATACAAAACAATGAGTCTATGTACAAGGCAAGCATGGTTTTTGGCTTTAATTCAAATCAAGTCCATTTTATTTGTATAGCTCCAAAACCCCAACAGTCGCCTCAAGGTGCTGCTACAACTCTGCTGTGGTGAGTCTGTTTGGATGAGAACAATCTGCGTCTGAAACTGAACACCGATCAGCCTTAAAGTGAAGTCTCTGTCTTTTATTTTGATTTCAAACTGAATGCTTTCGTATAGACTTCCAGGAACAAACTGAACTCTAAGAGGATCGTAGTGAAATTACTGGCGATAACGAGCTGTTCAGACAACCTTTTTTTTGTTGAGCCCTCAATTTGGTACCAATTTAAACACACGGTGTTATCAAATGCATTCAAAATGATAATGAAGAGTCACAAGAGCTACAGTTACCCAGGAAACACCAATGTTATCATCCCAGTCAAAACAGAGGGGTGTACTGCGAAGTGAAGTCACAGTGATATGTTAGAATTAGAGGTTAGAAGCATGCTGAGCTTAACGTCTGCAGTATCGTGAAGATGGATCTCTGTTTACGTGGCTACATCACTGCTCCTAACACTAATACTAACACCTTATTAGTACCTGATCGAACCTCCTTTGCTTTCTTTTAAGGTTTAGGTCCACATTACCATGATAGCATCCCACAGTGGCTCCAGTTTTGTGGGCTGCACATCCACTACCAATTTCTCGTTCCACCACATCCCAAATGTTCTCTGTTGGATTGAGATCTGGTGACTGTGGAGCCGATTCGCGTACAGTGACCTCATTGTCATGTTCAAGAATCCAGTTTGAGATGATCTGATCTTTGTGACATGATGTGTTATCCTTCTGGAAGCAGCAATCGGAAAATGGGTATGAAGGGATGTGCTCACCAGCCTGAACCGATCCAGACTACCAGACTCTGTCCCTACCATCCAAATGTTGCAGCAGAAATTGGGACCCATCAGACCAGGCAACATTTTTCCAATCCTCTGTTGTCCAAATTTGGTGAACCCGTGTGACATATAGCCTCAGTTTGCTGTTCTTAGCTGACAGGAGTGTCATCGGGTGTGGTCTTCTTCTGCTGCAGTAGCCCATCTGCACCAAAAACACACAGATGTTGACATCGTTTCCACAAACAGTCGCGGTCTCTGCTTCCCCATGTCAGCATAATCAGCTCAGTGTCTGAATCAGTTAGCTCAGCGGGGCTCCAGAGCGAGACGTCGGGGATTTGAGTTGCCATTATTTGGTTTTATTTCTTTTATTAGTTTCCTTTTCATTAAAAAAAATCCATTGATTTAAAAAACAACTTTCCCTTGTATATTTCCTGAATCTTTTCTTGGACAGTCTTAACTTACAATAATAATGAGCTGAACAGCCCGTGAGATGACCGAGCTGAGCAGCAGAAATATGCTTATCTACTACATCACAGCAGCAACCAACAGAGCCAAAGTTCATGGGCCAAAAATTGCAGTTCCTCTAATGGCCACTTGAGGCTGGCTCCAAATCCCGATAGCCTACCACGTTAAAACGGCCAACTTCACCGCACATATAAGCACGTTTACAGCCTGATATGAACAACACGTTTGGTCTCTATTATTAATTTCATCGTTCATATCAACTGTACATCTTTTGAATTTGAAGATAACTCAGACATGTAAATATATTTTACTATGAGTGTGGAGTGTGAGGTACACACACTCCAAAATTTCCTATATCTTATCAGTTATTACTTAGCACTAATCAGGCAGGTATGGATGAACCTTATTAACTAAACATACTCTGCATATCAGTTAAAATAAAATAAAAATAACGTGCACGTTCGCTGTAGCTCATATTAAAGGAAGAACTAGATCAGCCCTATGATCAAACATAAAATGTTAATATTTCTGTATACATCTATGTTCAGGTATATGAATCTTTATGGCTAATTTCTCCAATATGGATTTAGTATTTTTAATGTATGCGTTAACTATTTGAAAATTATTTTTTAAAAAGTCAGTTAGTCATTCTTGGATATTGAGAATAATTATAAAAATGAATTAGTTGTTCTGGAAACATTATAGGAGGCACTCTTTCATCTTTGCACTGTCATGTGTTTAAAAATGCCAAAGATCATTGTGAAATCTCACAGTGATGTGAACACATATATATATATATATATATATATATAGATCTCCAGGAGGTTTCGCGGTCCAATAAGAAGTCTTTCACCTCAAAAACGTTTGCAAGCCACGAGTTCAGTCCCTGCAGCAGCGAGCGATATGTCTATAAAAGCGACATTAAGTAAATTCCTCCACACTGACCGAACACGAGCGTCAGTTCTCAAAGTCCTTAACAGAACAGGCTATTTGTGTCGCAGATCAGAGCCCGGTGATCTCAGTCTGCAGGATGGACTGGGCTCGGGAGCTTCTAGTACACTGGGTCGAGTTTTCTGTACCATTGTGGTTCACGCTGTGGAGCCTGAAGTCCTGTCCCACGCAGCGCTTTAGAGAAAAACTCTTCCATGTCCTCCTCAGCTCACTCTGAACCTTTATGTGCAAAAAATAATTACATTAAATATATTATATAATAAAAAAAAATCATGTAAATTATGTTACGAAGAACGCATGCATAGGCTCACCTCACTGTTGAGGAAACAGTAGAGAACAGCTACAATTAGACCCTAGAAGGAAACAAATGCCACCATAACAGATCAGTGCAAACGTGTCAGAACCAAAGCACCACCCGTCCCTAGCATCCTCATCTGTCACACCAACCCACCGCATGTCCTCCTTCACTGCATTCACGACTCTCCTCCGTTGTCGTCCTCTTTTCCATCTGCCGGTGTGTTTAGAGGCAGAGAGAGAGAAGGGAAGGCAGAAGTGTGGAGACCGGTTTGTTGGGACAGCACGAGAAATGAGAACATCAGAGTGACAGCCCAGGTCGAGTGGTTTGAGGACAAAGTTAGAGAGGGAAGGCTGAGGTGAGATGTGCAGAGAAGAGATGGTGGATATGTTGGACAGAAGCTGTTGAATATGGAGCAGCCGGGCAGCAGGAAAAGAGGAAGACCACAGAGAAGAGTCGAGGATGTGCTGAAAAAGACTGTCTGCAGATACAGGGCCGGACGTTAAACTAGGACACAGTCATCGAGCTAAAAAGAACGTGCGATGTTTCGTTCCTCGCCACAGCTCCCAATCATCGCTGACTATCTCGTATGAGTCAGAACTCTTGATGTGGCTCTCACTGCTGCGTCTTGACTTCTACTCACTTGTTTTTTGACATTTTTATCATCCACTACAGTCAATTTTCCTACCAGACCAAAAAAGGCAAATCATTTAATTTATTAATTTTATACCTGGAATGATCCGAGGCCGAGGTCAAAGAAGATCTTCACTTGCTTCACGTTTTCATTTTCTGGTTCCATCAGGTAGAAAAACACCACGTAATAAACCCCAAACAGAGGGATCAGCAGCAGTGTGGACTTAGCCAGGCGCCTGGAAAACGCACACACAATACACAATACACACCCACTCAATGCACACAATACATTTTGACTAAAACTTATCTGCGAGACCATCAGTTGGAAATCTCTTTCTTTCTCTATTTCTCAACAGTGCAGAAAAATAGTTTATTTGGAATATTAAAGAAAAGTGTTATTATGAGGAAAAAAAACGTAAAATTCATTCTTGTCTTCAGGATTGGCTTTTATTTGTTTGGTAGAAGAAAGAATAATCAAAATCATTTGTTTCCACATTGAGAAGCAGAAAACAGGGAGGAAGATTGATACTAAGATGTCCAAGTTTAAACACAGTTAGCTGATAATGTGATAATGGTTCCTGTCTAATGTGCCACGGAGATCTGATACGGCTGCAGCTTTCGTCCCCACATCACCAGGAAGCCCTCTTAAATGTATATAAATCTAATCATCAAGAGCTCGGAGGTAAAAATATGACTCCTCAGTTCCTTGACGTACTTGTATTGGGATTGATCGTTTCCACCGACATCACAGCTGCGCAGTTTCTGCACCAGGATGCGGATGATGCTGATGAACAGGATGAAATTGATCTTGTAGAGAGACATGGTGGAAAGAAAGAGGAGTGATGTTAGCGAAAAGCGACTTCGTCAAGAGTAGAAAGGTTAGAAACTAAATCTAGGAAATTTGTCTCCATGGACTAAGAGCCCAAAAACTGACGGTAGAGTTGTGTTTCAGATCTGTAAAATGCTCCTTTTCACTTTATCTCCATCCGTCCATCCATCCAGCCTTCATCTCACATTTATCCAGGGCTGTCTGGATAAGGGTTTCTAAGCAGAGAATGAATGAATGACTGAATGAATGAATGAATGAGCCTTTATTTGTCAGTTGCAGTTGCCTGCAAATAAGATTACTGACCTTGCCGACCTTACATACAATACACAAACATCACATTGGGGAGACAGGTCAGGCTAGGTAGCAAAAAAGAAAAACAGTGAAATGTGTAAATGTGTAACACAGAAAGGCGATCCAGCAGGAAAAAAAAAGAGATTCTACTTATACTGGTCACCAAAACGGAGTCAGTATGAGAGGAAAAACAAAAACTCCACAGCACATAAAGAAAGCACAAATATCATCACACCATAACACCATGAGACACAGACAGCCAACATGGAGGGGGGGGTATGCCGAAGTCAGTGTGCTGAGATTGCGTTTGGGATGCTGCGAGTCGTGATCGTGCCTCCGGATGGGAGGTAAGCATGGGAGGCACTGGAGAGACGCAGACCTGCCTCCACTCAGCCACCTCCTCCAGCTCATCTTGAGGAACACCAAATCACTCCATGGCCAACTGAGAGGCATAATCTCCCCAGCACATCCCGGGTCTACTTCACGGCCTCCTCACTCAGGAGGTCATAATCTTCATTATCCCCAAGTAGGGATGTAGACTGACCATTAAACTGACAGCTTTGCTTTTACGCTCTGCTCTCTCTTTCCCACAGCGGACCGGTATAGTGTCCACATCACTGCAGACACAGCCCCAATCCATCTGTCAGTCTGCTGCTTTCCTCTCCCATCACGTGTGAACAAGAACCGAGTGATGAGATACTCCTCCACTGTAAAGCTCAACAACCCTTCATACAGTCCTCTTCACATTTGGTGGTTTATTGCTGGGGACCGGAGTAAGTGAAATGGGATGTACTCGCATTTATAGAGTGCTTTACTAACCACTCACAGCTCTTTAGACTGCAAATTGTAAGGACTTCATGTGTGTCACATCCATGGCCATTTTAGAATCAGCACGTTAACCTTTGATGCATGTCTTTGAACTATGAGAGGAAGCCCCAGTACTGAACACAGGCACAGGAAGAGCATCCAAACCCTGCACACGAAGGCCTTCGCTGGGTTTCAGTTCATTTTAAAGAGCAGTTCTCATATGTTGATAAAAATTAGCTGCCTGCTCGACTCTGTGTCTAAGTAGAGGGGCATGCACAGCTAATAGGTGTCCTTAGCTGGATCATTAGCCACAGTGGGACCACAGACCAGCAAGGGAGTGGGAAGAAGGCATGCTCACATAATGCTGCAATATAAAAACAGCTTAAGTCTAACTTCAACCTTACAACCAAATCTGAATCCTCAAATAAGCTTTTGACCGGTTGTGAAAAAATGTGGATCAAATATTTCTACAAAATATTACTCAGATGGTCTAAAACAAACAAAGGTGGATTTTTTTGTATATGCATTCATCTGATTTGATGTACTTTCTCTGTTTTCTATGTTAAATGACTTCCATCTCTCATTCATACTGTTTGAACAAGCAGTTCACGTGAAAGCTGCGCTCCAAAGCCGAAACCTGCCCAGTCGTGTTTTAAACCAACACACACACAAACACACACGCAGAGAGCGTGTGCTCACAGCACAGCAACTTTATAACTGCCTGCATTTCACACATTTAGAGGACAAGTATAAATCGTAGTTATAACCAAATATAAATAGAAACTTTAAGGCACAAAGCACACATTAGAGCACACATTATTGCAAAATGTTTAACCATGGATTAGTACGGCCTCGGTTAAATAAAGCTGAACAAAATCAACCGATCAGGCAGAACTTGACTGTTGCAACAAGTAAAAATAGTAAAAATGGAACAGTTCAGTATGACGTCTTGCTCTGATGGATTATCTGCTGGCTTACATGTTTGGAAATCAACTGCTGACTGATTGAATTTTATTTAAAACTTATCTGTTTGCAGATGTTTTCCCAACGACTGGGCAGCATTTACACTGGTGTCTTATGAAAGTCTGTATCAGAGGATGTAATTGTGCCTGACGATTTCCAGTTTAAATAAAGAGATCCACCATCTAAGGGCCCAGTCTCACGGAAAATCCAAAAATAGTGATAAAATATGTCATAGTGTAATTTTTTAGTATACTGTGTATGGAAATGAATGTTGCCGGAGTGGCTTTGGAACGCTGAAATTTATGGATTTCAGTGGGAAAGATGATTAATGTGTGCACTGCTTGTTTTTTTAGATCACTCTGGCTGTGACAAAGAGAAAAAAAACATCACTTATCATAATCATAATATTTTAACCCAATCTGGGATCTTTTGCTAAATGTCAACAACTAGTTTTTATGCCTAAACCTTTCTTCTGGAAACCCTAAAATAAACTATATGTTATATAAAAACATTATTAATGAGTACTTTAGAAAAATTCCACGACCACAATAAAACAAACTACAGTACGTAGTGCCGTGGTTCAGTTCCAGAGTTGAAATATAACCATCTATGTGTTTTAAAAGGACTCGTTATGCAGAATGACCCATTTGAGAAATAAAACGATGACGCTCGTATGGTTTATAAAGATGCGAATGCTGTAATCATTTGTTATTTGTACATAACATCTTCCCTTGTAGAACAAGAACAAGAATAAAAAACAGAAAAGTATTAAGACTTGTTGGTGATCAAAAACAACAGACATACATTTTGTAGTGTTTAAATGATGCTCAGTTTGTACTGAGTGCCCCCAAGTGGGTGAAGCTAGCCTTCCTCACGCCGTTACACCACCAGGAACAGCCCGAACCTTTGATCAAACTCAGGATCCACGTTTTCATGTTGTTAATGCCAAATCAAGGGCGATCGTGGCTCAAAGAGTTGGCAGTTGTAATCGTAAGGACGCCGGTTTGGTGGTCAGAGGGCCCGGTGGCACCGGTGTCCGGCAGCCTCGCGTCTGTCAGTGCGTCCCAGGGCAGCTGTGGCTACAATGTAGCTTGCCATCACCAGTGTGTGACTGGGTGGATGAATGTAGTGTAAAGTGCTTTGGGGTCCTTAGGGACTAGTAAAGCTCTATACAAATACAGGCTATTTACCATTTAAATCCTGCCATCTAATGTTGCATGGCATGTTTCCATTAAGCATCAGTTGAACCGGAGCACTTCAACAATGTGTCCAGTAAGTGTGTGTAAAAACCAGTGTGTGGCTGTGCAGGGTCTGTGATAAGGCATCATTTTTTAAAAGGTTGAATATTTGTTTGTAAAGTTAAAGTAATGATCCAATTTTCAATATTTTGAAATATGTGTGTACAATCATCCCGACCAAAGATCCACTCAAGTTTCACTCAGGTCAATTCTTTATATTATTTATGACTGATAAGAACCGTGTGTCGTTGTGTGTCGTTGTGTGTCGCTGTGTGTCGTCAGGGGTGCCGCCAGAAATTCTGGGCCCTATGGAAACCAACATTTCTGGGCCCTCTACATTTTTCCCAGATAAAATTTAACCCAATAAACATACCCTGTATGATGCGACATGCCTGCGTTTGTCACTGTCTGAGCTGCATCATAGCAAGAGACGCTATGCTAGCGACCGTAGTTTGGACAGACAGGTGGAACGAACCATTGTGAAAGGGAGGGGTGTGTCATAAACAGTACATTATTATAATACATTATTTGTTAAATATTATTAAATATATGGTCAAAATAGACAAAATACACTATGTGTAGGAGGGGCCCTAGCACATTTAACGTATATATTAAAAAGAGAAAAGAAATAAGAAAAAAAAAGTGATCTGGTCTTCTGGGCCCCTCCTCAGCCTGGGCCCTTAGAATCATCCTAACCTTCCACCCCTTTACGGCGCCCCTGTGTGTCGTAAACCTTTG
>VUQR01032015.1:0-10353 GCA_015108515.1 Hemichromis elongatus
TGATGGAGCAGGACGCATCCACTGATGTTTGTTTAAAGGAACACATGTTTCCATCAGCATAAGTCACACTGAAGCATGTTTGTGTGATAGAATCTAAACAAAAAGTAATTAGATTTAATATTTGTACAGAGTTCCTTTTTACGAGATTTTGCTGAAGGCTTTGTTACAACAATAACCATGATGACTCACCCACAGAGACTTCAGGGGCTCTGAGATCCTCGTAGCCTTTGACAGCACAGGAGTATGTGACTGCTTCCTCACTGCTGAGCAGCTCTTGGTACCAGGGAGACCAGTCCTCATAGAGAAACTCTCTGTTCTTGTACCAGATGTAGGCTGCAGGCTTTTCAGTCAGAGGACAGCTGCTGCTGCACATCAGTGTTACTGTCTGTCCCTCTGTGGCAGGAATCACCTTTACCTGCAGCTCTGACAAGAGGATGGATAACAACTTATACCCTTTAATAACTTTCCAGAATTTTTCTACAGTTGAAGCATTTTTACAGTCTTCAATCATTATAAAAAAGATAAATAGTAATTCTTACCTGAGACGTACAGAATGAAACCCAAAACCAAAAATCCAGCTTCTCCCAACATCATGACTGACATACAATCAACTACGTACCAGAAAGCTGACTGTATTGGTCTTTATAGCTGAATATTGGCATGGGAAAGGCTGAAAACAGAACTAATGTCAATTAACCTACAGATAAACCACATGCAATTTTAACAGAATTAACACTTCCTCTTTCGTGATAGTTTTTAGAAAGAAGACCCCTAGTGAAGAACTATATAACACAGCAGCTGTTACGGCCGGGCAGCCAAAACCCAGAAAAATTGACTCAAATGCAGACATAACACGCAGTCAAGAGGTTTAAACAGAATAACAAAACCTTTATTTAAAAATCACTCTGAACACTCAGTGATGGCTATGAACTTAATAATCACAAATGTGAGCAATATGTCTGAACGTGAGCTATTAACTATGAAACATGAGCTAGGAAGTGAATGCATGAACTAAGTAGAAGACTAAAGGGGAGGATTGTGGCTCAGGCAGGGGAGGTCAGTGACACTGGAAACAGAGAGAAAACTGCAAGTAATGGCAGCGATCGGTCGAGTAGGATGACTCAAATAACAGAAGTGTCTTACAGTTTTGCTGGCGTGAGGGGAAGGCAGTTAAAGTGGTGTGGGTGAGTGTCCTGAAGCTGTGGGTTCAGAGGGAGTGTTTTCCATGAATCCCTTGAGCAGTGGCAGGGAGGCAGGCAGGTGAGTGGAAATCCAACAGTGTTTGGCAGTGACTGATTACCTAGCAGACTGGCATCAGGAAAAGGTAAGTATTGTTGAGAATGAAATGGTGGACTGGAGGATTCCTTACAATCACAGAGAGAAAAGCACCAGATAAGCATATGTTGAAATCGATGATGCATCGCTCAAGTTGGAGGCCTCACACTAACGCGGGTTAGCAGATGATCTGGCCAAGACTAATTGAAAGCACTGGACTTTTATCCTGGTAGTCCAAATTACAAACAGTTGCAGACGTTGAAGGGCCTGACATGGCTCCACCCAGGGGTGGAAACTCCAGCTCTAAAAATACAACCACTCACCCAGACCATGACAGCAGCTTAAATTGACTTCTGGATATTTTTAAAGACATTCGTATCAATTTCATAATTATTATTAACATTAAAAGCTATTTTTGATGAGTCAGTGTCTTCTGAGCCTCCTCCTCTGCCTCCTTGTGTTCTGTTCCCAGGGCAGCTCGGGCCCAGCCTTCCCCTGCACCCGTACCAGCTCCTCGGGTGGGGATGGCAGCTGCCCATCCGTTGCCGGTGCCTATTCTGGCTCCCAGGCTGTTGGCGGCCGTGAACCAGCTTCCTTCTCTACCCGTAACTACTCATCAGGTGGGAGTGGTTAGTATCCGGTCTGCCCTGGCACCCGTGCCAGTCCCCAGGGTGAGGTCAGCCAGGATACAATCCGTTTCCGTGCCTACTCTTCAGGTGGGAGCGACTAGTGTCTGGCAGGTGCCTGCGCCCGTTCCTGTTTTCGCTGGAGGCTCAGGTGAGCCCGTCCAGCAGTTTTCGTGTTCTGGAGGCTCAGGAGAACTAGTTCAGCTAAATGCTTATCCACCACCACTACAACCTTTATTGCACCCGCTCAGGCGACCGACAGACTGTTTGTGCTGCACAGCCCCAGCCGTTGCATCCTGAGCTGGCTGTGTGCCCTGTGCAGCTACAGTTAGTGCCCCCTCAGCCAGAGTTCTCCACACTTGCTGACTTTGTGTCTGCCTTTTCAGCTGGGTGTTCAGGAGAACCACACCAGCTGTCTGTTCTTGCTGGAGGCCCAGGAGAGCCTCTCCAGCAACGTTCCTTGTCTGCTGGGGGTTCAGAAGAACCGCTCCAGCCTCATGCCACGTCAGCTGGGGGTTCTGGAGTGCCCACTCAGCATTTCTCCGTGCCTGCTGACGGCTCTGGTGGGTCCATTCAGTCAGTACCTGCTCCATCACCTGCGGCTCCCACACCGTCACCTGCAGTGCCACCTTCTGCTTCACCAACTGCAGCTCTCACGCCCACGCCTGGTCCTTCCATGCCTCATCCTGTTTCGCCTGGTCCTGTGGTGGCTACGCCACCACCTCATCCACGTCCAGCTCAGCCAACTCAACCTCGTCCACATCTAGTTTGGCATCGGTGGCCACCTTCCAGGCCGTTGACTTGACTTCTTCGCCGGGGCAGGCAGACTTTGGACCTGCATCGTGGCCTCCGCTGGTTCCACGGTCAGCCTCCAGAACTGTTCAGTCATGGACTACTGAGCCGCCGGCCTCCCGGTCACCCTCTTGAACTGTTTAGACTCTTGTGCTGTCGTCCTCTGGGCCAGCCTCCTGAACTTTTGCTTCTTTGTTAAGTTTGAGTTTTGGTATGTCCACACCTGGGTCCACTTTTCACACTCCACGCAGTTTGCCTCGGCAAACTGTATTGTTGATTAAATGGAACTGTGTTTGGAAACATATTAATGTACTGTTATTACAAACCTATACCGTAGATTAACACTGACAATATGTGTTGATATATGTAAAATCGACTTAACACCTCATACAATATTTAAATAAAACACCGTTACTACAGCTTCAAAATGCAATAAATTAACATAGTACTACAATATATGGAGTTTTAGCTCCCCCTGGAAAAAAATTTAGTGAAATAAATATGTTTAAAAAAGATTTAAATGGGTAAATTAACCCTTTAAGACCGGTCAGAGGGGGAACGCTCCGTTTTGTGTAACTATTTTTAAATGCCTGTAGAACCTCAACCACATAAGCTAGCGCAATAATTTTTTTTTGCATATGAAACCGGAGAGTTTGTACTTACATCTTATGCCATCAGCTTGTCCTAGGTCACTGTTTCCTTCCACATATAGCTTTGCAAAAGTTGCGTAAAACCCACTGGCAGCAACAAAAACATAACATTCCAGAAACACGCTTTGCCGATCTGATCAGATGTCCGTAACACTTCCTACGTTGGATTAGACGTCAGCACCAACTATTGTATGTCCCCCATTTCCTGCCCGAAACCGGAAGTGACGTTATTTTCACGGAAATTGTAGTTTTTTACCTTCGGTGTCTAATAAGCATATTCTCGTATTTTTAACAGTCATGTTTGACTTGCTTTTCTGTTTAGCTTCTGGGAATCTTAGAACTCGAATTGCACTGCTGGAAATAGTTTATTTTGATGCACAAGCAGTTTTTCTTGCAAATTTGCATTATAATATTTATTTTTGTTTTTCCTGCATTATATAAAAATTGGGGTATCTCAAAAATTACTATGAAGACAAATTAATTTAATTTAATTTCCTGTGGCTGGAAACTATTTTGTGCAACTTTTTTGTATTTTCAATTTTGAGGGATAAACCTCTTAAATTTCTCTAAATAGAAATATATGTTAAAAAAAAACATTTTAAATTTTTTTGTAGTTTATTGCAATTTTTTGCTATTTATGTAGTTACTATGGACTGAATGCATATATATTATTACATTTGGGCTCTAACGGTTGTATTGATGTGTATAACAACTTGAAATGGTCCCAAAAATGGCACTACAGCATGTAAAATATAAAGATAAGCTCTGGCGGCCTTGGTTCTATGGTAAGTCTTAAAGGGTTAACTCATCAACATGTTTTGAAGTTCTCCGGGGGCCTGTTTGACCCAGGGTAAGATCTAAAACCTGCAGGACACTGGCCCTCAAGGCCTGGAGTTCGAGATTCCTGCTCTAAACTCTAGCAAAAATGCTAGTAAATAACTGTTGTTGTTTACTAAAAATGCATTGAGTGTTTCTTCTTCAGTCACCTTTCTCACTCACTATGTGTTAATAGACCTCTCTGCACTGAGTCATACTTTTTTTTCTCTAGCTCTCTTCCACAGCATGTCTTTTATCCTGTCTTCCTTCTCTCACCCCAACCAGTCACGGCAGATGGCTGCCCCTCCCTGAGCCTGGTTCTGCTGAAGAGTTTTTCTGTCCCGCTGTCGCCAAAGTGCTTGCTCATAAGGGGTCATATGATTGTTGAGTTTTTCTCTGTATGTATTATTGTAGGATCTACTTTACAATATAAAGTGCCTTGAGGCGACTGTTGTGATTTAGCGCTATACAAATTTTGGAGCGGCATGTTGATCTGAGCAAGGCAGATGTACTGTAAAGGATTAGAATCTGGTACTTTAATACAATTAAGAGTACATGGCAGCAAGCAAAACAACAGGTGAAAATCTTTTAACAGTCAATTTACTGCTTTTTTAAAATCATTTCATAACTTTTGCATTTAAATTGAAAATAAAGAATTCCACAAACATCATGAGGAGGAGAAAAAAAAATTTTCTACCTCAAAGACACAGAATGAAACCCCAAAACAAGCATCATGGCTGTTATAGGTTTTTGCTTTTAATGAGAAAGTTGGCTGTATGATTAATATTATTAGAATAAATGGCTGATTACTGGTATTACATATTTCATAAAACTCCTTAGAGATTAGAAAATATCAAAAACATGAATGAATATTAAAAATCAACATCTGTCTGACAGGAATGACTGTGTGAGTGTGTCAGCAGACAAACTGCATTCAACTTTGACACCATCACTTCCTCATTTACTTATTTTTTCTCAAATATGGGCCCTCTAGTGAATAAATGATTTATTGCAAGAGGTTTTTTCATTTGATACTTTTATCTTTGAATTTTTTTCTATTACTTATCAACATTCTCTAGCATTATTGTTATTATTATTACACTTTTTAAAGCAGGGGTCCCAGAAACGCGGCCCACGGGCCAATTGCAGCCCGCAGGACTATATTTTGCGGCTCCTGGATCAATCCGAAAATTAAATGTTAGTGCGGCCCGTCAGTTTGATATGTAGGGCACTTTACAGTTTTGTGTGCGAAGCTGAACAAATCTACCAATCACGGTGAAGTATTGGTAGCTCTTGGGGGCGGGATATCGGCTGGGCTTGATGCAAGCAAATGAGTGAAAGTCACAGCAGTGTTGCCCTGGAGTGTTTTCCTCCTGACTGGCTGACATTCGTCCCAGCATGCTGCGTTCTCATCACTTCAAAATAAGATTTCTTTTTTAGGTTGCTGCCCCGCGGGACATTATAGGCTACGTTTATATATTTCTACGCACACATCGACGTTTTGTTTTTATTTTATAAGGGTATAATTGGTCATGATCGACTCTTTGCTGGACAAATTACAGCAGATGAGGTCGAACTTTTGCAATTAAAAGGAACGCGATCTGTCCCGTAATTTAGCTAGAATGAAAAAAAAAGACACAAAACTGGAGTTATTTTTGCTTCGTCTTTACACTGCTGCGTCTTCTTGTCTAATTTTCTCCCCCTTCCTCTCCTGTTGCTACGTCAATCACGAAACTGATCAATGATCAGCTGATCGCCTTTTCTGTCACAAGTTCCGTCTCTCATGTTTGTTTATCGCCCACTTTGCGCCAGAAAGAGGAAACTAGCAGATGTCGCGTTAGAATCAACAGCAGCACGTTTAAGCTTGATAAGCTGTTGTTAGAATTTATTTAATATTACTTCCTAGTATCAGCTGATGTTTGCTGGAGCCACAGCCGTAAAAGCTGCTGGTCATGATAACAGTTTGGATATGTGGTAAGAGGGAAACGAAGATGTAACCAGGAGATGTCCTTACTGAATCATCAGAGCTGAAGAGGTGATGGAGAAACAGGTTTACCTTTTAGGTGACATGCATGAGTTAAAGGGAAGTTATGAACTGTTTCTGAGAGACAAATAACACCAGGATCTTTTCTACGTAGCTGACTGCTGGTAACTGTGCAGGGGTGGATCTAGCAAAGTTTTGCCAGGGGGGCAGGTAGGGCATTAACAGGGAAAGGGGGGCACAAAGAAATAATTTTCTTTCTTTTTCTCATATAAATGTCTAGTTTAAAAAAATAACCATCTAAATCTTAAAACCAAAGTTTTCATCTTATCTAAAATGTATAGAAATCCATGGGCATCCCTACTGCTCCTTAAATTTAAATCTACCTGCAGTGGACCTTGCCTGTTGCATTAAGGACCGATCTAGGCAGTAACGTGGTGAAGCAGGTAACATGTCTATTTAATGTTGCCGTTATTGGTTTGATCCGGCCCAGACTCACCCAGACTCTGCCTCCAGTGGCTCCCAGCTAAATTGAGTTTGAGACCCCTGTTTTAAAGGATCCCAGTTAAACATATATGACCATATTTCATAAATTTTTCTGTCATAAATTAAAACATCAGTCTTATTGTTTTGTTCAAAAGCACAAATCAGCCAAAATATACTAAAACACAGGATCACACATCCTTTTTTTTAAATGCGTGTTATGTTTCACAGTACATATGAAACACATCCATTTCCTTATCAGACATTATTGAATAGAAAAGCTCAGGCATTTTCATATTTCTATTATTCCTTTCTGTATTTTATGTTCCAGTACAGAGACTACAAACACAGCATACAGGTGTCTCCGCAATGATTTGAACTTATTTAAAAAAATAAAAAAAAAAACTTCAGGGGAAAACAGTCCCTTTAAATCACCATGGTAACAAACTCTTCTTTAGTGAGCAGGCATGCCTCGATGGTGGAGTAGAGATCAGCTGTGTGGTTCTCACTGAAGTGCAGTCTGCTGTAGTGATGATCATCCTGCTCTGCTGACTGAGCTGAGATGTTTTCATAAATGACATCAAGCTTCATCTGAGAAGACAAGACAGTTATTATACATTCATATTAAACTGCACAAAACTTTTCATTTTTCTATCAGAACATTATAAAATATATGTTTGTAGGTCTGAGCTGATAAAAGTTTGTTTATTGGCTCATTAAAAACAATAAGAGAGAACCTATTTAAATAACTAGTTTTCACAGGTTTTGATGTCCTTGAATTCAGAGAGAACTGATGTTTACCATCAAATATATCATAACTAATATCCAATCAATTACAAAACCACCAATGAGACTGATATGAATCTATTGTCTTGTAAGAACTGTTTATGTATGTTTGTGAAGGTTCTCAGTCATCCAGGTCATCGTAGTCTAAGGAGCTTGGAAAGAAAAAGCGTCTGGACTTCTTTAAATTTCTTGAATACGTTTCACCTCTCATCCAAGAAGCTTCTACAGGTTTCAGGTGAGCTCATTGTGAAACCTAGCCCCACCCTATCATGTGATTTCCTGAGGTCAGGTGGCCCAGGATGTGAGTGGGCATTAAGACGTCTGGGAAGGGATCTCAAAACTTATTATATTATAGATTGCAGACAGTTGGTGCCTGAAAACCTCAACATTGAAGTTTACCAGAAGCCCCCACACACGGACCAGTACCTCCTCTTTGACTCCCACCACCCTCTGGAACACAAACTTGAAGTAATCAGGACCTTACAACACTGGGCAGAAAATGTTCCCTCTAAGCCGGAAGGGAAAAAGAAGGAACACACACATGTAAAGGAAGCTCTCAAAACATGCGGTTATCCTAATTGGGCTTTCATCAAGTCAGCAAAGATGCACAAAAAAGAAGATCAGACACCAGCGAGGGAGGTGAAGATATTTGTAGCTTACTGTAGGAGTTAGAAATGTGTGAGATAGAGTGTAGAGTATTGTAGAGACACTGACACTGCTCTGAGTGTAATAAAGGCCTAAACATGTTATAAAGTTAGAAGTAGAATTGTAGAAGACCCTCCACCACCGTGAGCTATGAAAGTAAAACAAAGAGAAGCTATAGATGAGTGGAAATTCCCCAGAGGATACCTGGATGGGGGTCTCAGTGTTTATAAACTGATAATAATGGTCTGGAGGGGAGATGGACTTTTATCACTGGCAGGATGTCACATATACAGAGACACACACAGTACTTTAACTGTTACAACACACAGACACTCACTCACGCGCACACACTTACACACACAGAGGTACGTGCACACGTAGGCACTCATGTGCTCGCACATACATACACAAACAAAGTGTTTTGGGTTTACAACACACTATGTGGGTTTTACGAAGGGGGGGTCGCTTGTATAAAACTGTTTGTAACACAAAGAAAAGCTGAGATCTACAGGGACTGCCGGGTCATGTACATCTACCTTCTGGAAGATATTTAATCAATAAATGGTTTTTGTAAAAGTGATTTACTGAGTTCCGGCGTTGTCTCTGGAGGCCTGAGGAATAAAAAGAACTGGCTTGAAACTAAAAACGCAACAGAGGATAAGAAAGACAAACGCAACAACACTGTCATCCTCTATGTAGTCGGTGTATCGGAAAAACTCAGCAGTCTTCTTCAAGCATGACATCCCAGGGATTTCAAAACTGGGTTATAGATGGCAGACAGTGTCGAAAAACCACCGCCTCTGTTTAAAGATGGATGTTCACAGTGGACATAGATGGCTTCTTTCACTCCTCTTTCAAACCATCTGTCTTCTCTGTCCAAAATGTGAACATTGGCATCCTCGAAAGAGTGACCTTTGTCCTTTAGATGCAGATGGAGAGCCAAGTCTTGTCCCATAGAGGTGGCTCTTCTATGCTGTGCCATGCGTTTATGCAGTGGCTGTTTGGTCTCTCCAATGTAGAGGTCTGGGCATTCCTCGCTACACTGTACAGCATACACCACGTTGTTAAGTTTGTGTTTAGCAGTTTTGTCTTGTGGATCAACCAGTTTTTTTCATAGTGTGTTGCTGGGTCTGAAGTACACTGAAGTCCCTCTTGGGTTAGGGTTAAATCTGAGACTCTCCACCATTTGACATAGAACTGAAGAAGCTTCTCGGATGAGAGTTGAAACGTCTTCAAGAGACTTAAAGAAGTCCATATACTTTTTCTTTTTTTCTTTCCAAGCTCCTTAGACAACTGTTGTTGTAAAGGTTCTATATAATTTGATATCTTGATAAACAAGTTAGTCAAATGAAAATCAGTGAGAAATCATGTAGCTCAACAGAAACATGATCAAAGCCCATGAATAAAATTCAACATAACCAGGGTATCTTTCTGTTTTCTGGATTCACCCTAACACTGGCAATCGGGTGAAGAGTTAACTCACTAACTTAACCCAGATTTTCTCCTGCACATTCACATGAAAGGGGTCGTCTAAAGTCTGAAAAGGTCATTTCACTGATGATATGACTTTTTTCCCCACATAAAATGATCCGCATTAGTGTTGCCTGCTCCACAGGAGTCATTAAATTGTGATTAAGAGACGGAGTGCCCCACTATAATTGACAAGCCTGATCATTTTCACCACTAACTTTTTACCAGCTTTCTTTTTGTGTCTTCAAATGTTGTGCAGCACTTCTGATCACACTGTTAAAAATACTGACACATTAATTTAGTACGTTTAATGCTAAAATACTGTACAGAGCGAGCCTCTCTCTCTCACACACACAAACACACACACATGCGTAAATTTATGTCCTTGTGGGGACATCTCATTGACATAATGCTTTCCCTGGCCGCTTACCCTAACCCTAACCATCAAAAATGAATGCCTAACCCTGACCCTTACCCCAAACCTAATCATAACCTAATTGTAACTGTAGTAGCTTTCTTAATTTCTTCTCTGAGTTGTCTATTTTTCTTATGTCTAAAATAAAACTCTGAATTGACAAGAGACTGTTTTACACGTCGGTTTGTGCAACAACGACGGTAAAACCATCGTGTTGCTCCGCCATTCGCTTGTTTATTTTTTACAAACTTTTCACAATAAAAGTACCATATTCTTTTGATGTTTTTCAAAATAAAACACGGAACAACCATAAATGGCGCTTGCATTTCGGCCCCTAATTGTTACTGCAGAGGCATAACAATTACATATTAACACAATAAAGCGTCATTTAATATTAACACATTCAGAATTTAA
>VUQR01032016.1:2500-10358 GCA_015108515.1 Hemichromis elongatus
TCACCTCCATGGCTCTCTGGTGGGAAACGCAGTCGACTCTATTGTGTCTTTATCCGTTTCTACTGTTTCTGTATCAACAGAACAACATTAATTAGGCGACGATGATGGCGGCAGTGACGCCGGCGTGTCTTAAACTTGTGTTTTCCCACCGAGCGGCTGCAGAAGCCCGACGTGTGTTTACAGCTCGAGTCTGTGCAGGTCTGAGCTGATAAAGCCAGACTGAGGATTATGGTAATAACAGCCTGCCACCGACTGACTGACTGCAGAACGGGTGGGCGGGCTGCGGACTCTTATCAGCGTGTTGCAGTGGGCGATTCTTCACGTGGTCACGTGACGGGCGACACCTCGGCTCACAATGCAGCCCCACAAAGACAAACGGCTCCGAGGTTTTATCTCCAAACCAGAGAAAATGACCCGACGCCGCAGCGTGTGATTGTTTTAAAAATGTGTCCGTGTTGTGAGGCGAGGACTCGCACCATCACATGCGATCGCTGATAATCAGGAATTACGTTTACCTCCGTGCTCATCATCATCTTCAGAGGGGGGCTGTGTTTTTTCAAAAGCCTGCAAAAGTCCCAAAAACCCAAACTGACACAAAAATGCAAAGAAAAGAACGTGAAACAAACATTTTGAGGTAAAAATCAGATTTCGTGCAGTCAGATGAGAGTGTTTCGGCGGCGTTGGGGAGCTGACGCACCCCGCCATCAACTCATCAGATAAGAACACCGCTCTGCGGCTCCTTCGGCCGAGCCGGTGACCTTCAGGTGATGGAGGCGGAAACACTTTTCCTGGAGCAGACTTCTGTCAGAGAGAAGGTTTCTTCTGCTCACAGCGAGATTGCAGAGAGGACGCCCGGTGCTTCCTTTCAGGATGCGGAATGGGATGAAACTGTATGTACAGTTGCCAAGGAGACAGCAGGCAGACGGGTAGTTAGAGGCTATTCGCCAACACGCCCTCTGTTTTCATTCACGCCACTTCTCTGCTCCGTCTCCAGCAGTCACTCGAGGAGACGCTGGCAAAGCCCGACACAGGTGAACTTTTCAGAGGAAACTCCTGCTCCTCACTTCGTCCGGGAGATAACTTCACTCCAGCAGAGCTCCGAGTTCCTGCTCTGTTTGCAGAGGGAGCGCCACTGCAGCTTTAAAGGGACATAATTGAGTGTCAGTGATCACCACATCAGCTAATGCGGGCAATCATCGGGCTCGCCCCCCAAACAGAGACACAGATTCCCATCAGCAGCCTCAGCTGTGCGCCCGTCACGCTCCCACGCTCGCTTCAATTCTCATTTCTCCTCCGGTTGCAGCTCGCTGGAGCTTGAGCTGAGGAATTATCTGCTGTCAGGACCTGCCCGGGACGAAGCCGGGGGGGCGAGCCATGCTGTCCGCCGCCGTTCAGATCCTGGCGTTCGCCCTGGCGCTCCTGGGTGTCCTAGGTGCCGTCGTGGCCACCTTGATGCCCAACTGGAAGGTGAGCATCAACGTGTGGACCAGCATCATGACCCCGATATCACAGATGCAGGGTCTGTGGATGGACTGCGTGTGGTACAGCTCCGGCGTGTTCAGCTGCACCGTGAAGAACTCCGTCCTGACGCTGCCGCCGCACCTGCAGGCTGCGCGGGCCGGCATGGTCCTGTCCTGCGTGGTGGCGCTGTTCGGACTCTGTCTCGCAACTTTGGGGCTCAAATGTACCCACTGGGGGGGCAGCCACAGAGCAAAGGGGCACACGGCCATCGCTGCGGGCGGCTGCTTCATCCTGGCCAGCCTCCTCTGCCTCGTCCCCGCGTCCTGGTTCACCAACGAAGTCATCACCGCCTTCCTGACCACAGACCTGCCGGACAGCAGTAAATATCAGCCCGGCGGGGCTCTGTGCGTCACGTTCATCTCTGCTGGATTCCTTCTGGCCGGGGGGGTCATTTTTTGCTTGTCGTGCCCCGGGAAGAGAACGGGACGGCCAGACCGCGCTTCCCCCGCCGACACCAACAGATTCACGCTGCACCCAGATGAGCGGAGGAGGCGGGGACTACGAGCAGAGCGCAATCAGCCGAAAAGCTGTAAGAAGACGGTCCAGCTGCAGGTGGACAGCGTGAAGCGGGAGAAACCCACACCGCGCAGAGAGCAGGAACCCCACTCGTCTCCATCCAAACTCCCTCAAACAGACATCAAGGACAGCTACAGCCTGCAGGAGTACGTCTGAGGCGCTCTCGCTCGTTTGGAGGGGGAGGTGTGTGTGAGTGGGAATAATTACCAAATGTTGGAAATGACAGATTGTGGGTTGAGTCGAACGTCTCAGCAGCAGAGAGAAAAAACCTGCAGACTGTAAATCCTTTAAAAACTGCCTGCCACAGCTTCCTGATACCAAAGGCCTGAAGGCAAAAAATACCAAACCTGCTGATCATCAAAAAAAAAAAAAAAGACATTCAAGCTGTGACTGAAATTGAAAAGCCATCATTTGACTTTATTTTCCAGCTGCAGCTGCAGTCTGACTTCATACATTCAGTCATGCTGTAACAGGGCCGGCACAAAGCTTTCTGGGGCCGCGACAGGACTTTAAAAGCCCAACACCACAACACACACACACCAAACACCGCATTACCCTTCACAAAGACATGTTGGCGATACATTTTAATAATACTGTGTAGATGATGTTTATGTGATTATCAGACACATCCTGAAACCAAAATTTTGAAATAATGTGACTGAAAACTTGAAGGAAAAAAACCTGCTGAAACTAAGGAGTGACCACAGAGTCACTTCATACTATGAAGTCTAATAATTGTTGGCGCTGTGACCAAAGTTATGAACCAACAACATCAAACGCGCACATTTCCCCCCGCGGTGCTGCATGCTCCCAACAAACTGGAAGAAATAAAAAGATCACACAAACAGTTCAGGATCATCTTTTTTTAAAACATGCAGCTGATCATCAAAAGCTTAACGCGGCTTCATCGTCTCAGCGGCCGCACCGCCTGTTTGTCACCGGGGGGATTAAAAATGTTCAGTGTGGATGAAACACACCGAGAGCTTTAAGATCGGCCACATACACGTTTAATGACAAGAGTAAGAATGTGATTGGATCGTTCTCAGTAATATCCAGTAAACAGGCTGATTCCAAATCAGCTGTTTGTTATCACAGAAAAAAAAGTCTGAATGAACTATCAGTGTTTTTATAATTACTGGGAAAGTAAAGTGACACAAAGGGCTGAACTTTTAGTCACAGAAAATGAAAACTGTGGAACATTTAAGGGGAACTTTTCCACATTAAAACGTCTAAAACAGCTGAACAAGCTTTATGAATTTTGCTACTTTGCATATTTTTGAGCCCCTTAATGTTCGAAAGTTAGAAAATCTGTAATTTAATTTAAGGTAATTCATTTTATTTACGTCAGTATATTCATTTTAATATTTTGTCAGTAGTTTTCACTTATTACTGTGTACTTTATACCGGCTGCTAAGCTAAGTATGCTAACAAAGTTGACTGTGGGCTGTTTCGCCCACACTGGATAACAGCACAGCTGTAAACCACAATGGCAGCAATAGCAACATTAGCAATATTAGCAACATTAGGAATATTACCAATATTAGCCGCATTACCAATAGTAGCAACATTAGCAATATTAGCAGCATTAGCAATAGTAGCAACATTAGCAACATTAGCAATATTAGCAGCATTAGCAGTCTAATGAGAAATTAGTCAATTACATCACGTTAGCTAACGTCACCCATAAAACCTTATTAGCATTAAATGAAAAAGTAAATAAAGTGACTTAAAGTTATTAAATGGCATCGCGTATAAGTCTGGTTTTGATTTTGATTACAGACAAAATTGTTTTGTTTCTTCTTTTTTAACACAAGACATAGTGAGTTAAAACATACACATATATATATAAAACCCTAACCCTCTCTCTCTCTATATATATATATACAATTTCTAAAAAGACCCATTAACTGATCATTGTGTGGAAGTTTCAATAAATTCTTATCAAAACTGTAGAAGACAAACGAATCGCTGTTCTGGAGGTAAGACGGACGCTTCACCACGGCACAAGCTCATTGGTCCCTCAGCCGGAGGGCTAAAGAACAATTTTTAAAACTATGTGGTGAAAATAGAAGTATTAAACATAAGTTTATTTTAAAAACTGTTGCATAATTAATGTATTTTAGTGTATTTATATTTTTCATCTAATTATTTGATTGTTTTGAGCTAATTTTACCTGTAAAGCTGTAAAGAAAAAGCTGCCTTACTCACTTTCTGAGAAATATCGTGGGATTCACATCAAATCTTTCCGGGAGGATGAGCGACACCAGTAAAATTAAGCATTACAGCACTGCTATAAAATCACAGTGTTGTATTATAGCAGTGCTGAGGTGAGGTGCATGTTTTCAACTGGTCATGTGCCCCCTGCTGGTCGGAGGCTGTAGTTTCAGATTGAGTTCATGCCGTCAGTGATTCATTTGCTGTGTAAAGTTTAAAGTTAGTGAACAGATTGTGCCTGAAGCAATAAAAACGACACCGAGCTTCTTGATTTCAGTGTGTTTGTAGATTTGAAGTCCAGATCCAAAGCATCAACCCAACCACATCCACTCCACCTTTTCCTGATGTTTTGGGGGGAGGTGAGAGGTGCTCAGCAGCATGGAGCGAGGTAATGATGCTCTTTGCTTTCCCATTATCCTCTCACCACGGATGGATGCACACAGCACACAGACCCCCTCCACAGCACCCTGTGTCAGCTGAATGAGAAGGACATGAAGTCATTTTCAGGATGTAAATTAAACCCTGACGGGACTCAAAGCTCCGTAGTCTGCCACGCGTTTGGTGTCCTTTAACCTGAGAGAGCTGTCAGTCACATGATCACCCGTCAAGGAAAAGCGCGCTGAGCCAAACACCCACGCTGTCGATTTGTCTGCAGAAGCATTTCAGTGTCAAAGCCGTGAGGAACAAAATCATGAAGGAAACATTACACATTCATGAAAAGATCAGAACCCAGCAAACAAAGGCTGAAACAGCAACGCTTCTCCCTCGATCACTACAACCATATCTGAAAAACATGGTTGGCTTAGTGAGGATGATGTAACCTTTAGATAAATATATGTGGATCTTTACAGTTCCTGCGCTACCAGAACTTCTTTGACTTGGACCAAATGCAACCCAAGTCACACCAGGACACTTACTGATGTATAACTGTAGAGAAAGACATTTGATTCATTGTTGACTCACCCAGAGAAGAACGGCTGCTGCTGCCATCATCATCTGTCATTATTTCTGCTACACTGGCAGGGCTAGGGCCAGGACTAAAAGAACGTACGTACCTGGGCCCGCCTACTATCCTTGGAAAGGTAAAATGATTGGCTAGAATCCAAACTTGTTTACTACGACCACTATTAAGCTGCTTGAAGCTGTTGTCCTGATAGCCGCCTATCACACTGTTAACTCTTAGAAACGTGTCCTCTGATCCAGGCGTCTTTGGGTCTGCCAGACCTGCTCCTGTCACAGTTTGTTTCTGAGGGACTTAGATGCTGAAGGAAACTGCCCTCACTGACACCTCGACTTTCTCTGTAATGTCTCCGTAGGAAAGACCTTCATTTTTATGATGCTCTGTCTCTCCTCCTTGTTAATCACCTTTTTCTCACCATTTTTGAAGCAACACACGATCGGCAGCTAAGAGAACGAGGATGGATAAACTCATCAGGAGGTCCAGCTCTGTTCTAGGATGCACCCTACTCCCAGTGCAGGTGGTGGGAGACAGAAGGACTCTGGCCAAAATACCATCTGTGATGGACAGAGTCTCCCACCCCATGCATGTAAACGTTGCTGAACTGCAGAGCTCCTTCAGTGACGACCGCTGCATCGTCGATGCATGAAGGAGCGTTTCCACAGATCCTTCCTCCCTGCAGCTGTCAGACTGCACAATCACAACTGCTCACAACAAACATATATGTTTACATCAGCGCAGTAATTTGCACTAATCAAATGAACAATTACTACTGTTATAAATTGCACATTATTTTCTCAGTTTATATATACTAACTTATTGGAAGTTACACATTCATTTTTTATTCACAGGTACAATGTTCAATCTGTGCTTTTTCTAAATATTCTTAATTATTTAAACATCTTCCAGTACCCTGCTCTGTTTGCACACTACAACCCAGGTTTGCGATTTTATCTGTACTTTAATCTTAATAACTGTACAGTACTCTGTTTTAGTAACTATTGTCCATAATGTTTTTATTTTTCATCTGTAAAAATTGTGTGTGTTTCTATTCTGTGTCCTGTTCTGTTTGTATGTGTGCTTTTTGTTGCTGCTGTTACCACAAAATTTCCACCTTGTGGGACAATTAGAGGATTATTCTCTTCTATTCTAAAAAGGTTGGAACACCTGTAGGAATTAGTAGCAGCAGCTTTCAAGGCTTGATCTGCCTCCATTGCTGCAGAACAGCTTTAAATTGTTAACACGTGTTGTGTTCTGTTGCTTTACTGAAGCTGAAGCATAGACCTTACACTCCAAGGTGGTAAATGTATTAAGCACTGTATATAATTACCTTACAGACAGCTGAAAACTCACATCTAAAGGCTAAACTAGAGTCTTTTATTTCAGTGTAATGATTTAAATTTAATTTTATGTAATATTAAACATTTCAAAATAAACAAAAGAATAACATTGTTAGACAGTAGTTTCAAGAGTTAAAGCAACTAAAAAAGCTTTACAACGTTTTTTAATGTTATAGAAACAAAATTAAATAGGCTTTCTATAATCCGTAACTGTGACTAGAGAGTAAGCAAAATCAAGGTTACAGCGCCTCCCACAGGCTGGGGTATATTATTACAGTTTAGATTCATTTCTACCTGAAGACTCCTGATACACACTGTAAACTGGTGTGACATAAATAAAAACAATTTTATAAAAACACCTGTCCTCATTTTTGAAAGACAGAAATTTCAATAACTAAGTCTTTACCCTGTAATATGAATGGTACGTACAGACATGGACAAAATTGTTGGTACCCTTCTGTCAATGAAAGAGAAACTCACAATGGTCACAGAAATAACTTAATCTGACAAAAGTGATAATAAATAAAAATTCTATAAATCTTAACCAATGAAGTCAGACATTCCTTTTCAACCATGCTTCAACTAAATTATTTAAAAAATAAATGCATGAAACAGGCCTGGACCAAAATGATGGTACCCCTAGAAAAGACTGAAAATAATGTGACCAAAGGGACGTGTTGATCCAAGCTGTGTCCACTAATCAGCATCACAGGTGTCTACAGTCTTGTAATTAGTCAGTGGGCCTATATATAGGACTCCAGGTAATCACTGTGTTGTTTGGTGACATGGTGTGTACCACATTCAACATAGACTAGAGGAAGCAAAGGAAAGAGTTGTCTCAGGAGATTAGAAACAAAATCATTGACAAGCATGTTAAAGGTAAAGGCTATAAGACCATCTCCAAGCAACTACAGGTCCTTCTCAAAAAATTAGCATATTGTGATAAAGTTCATTATTTTCTGCAATGTACTGATAAACATTAGAGTTTCTATATATTTTAGATTCATTACACACAACTTAAGTAGTTCAAGCCTTAAATTGTTTTAATATTGATGATTTTGGCATACAGCTCATGAAAACCCAAAATTCCTGTCTCAAAAAATTTGCATATCATGAAAAGGTTCACTAAACGAGCTATTAACCTAACTCGAAACACCTGCAAAAGACTCCTGAGGCTTTTAAAAACTCCTAGCCTGTTCATTACTCAAAACCTCAATCATGGGTAAGACTGCCGACCTGACTGCTGTCCAGAAGGCCATCATTGACACCCTCAAGCAAGAGGGTAAGACACAGAAAGAAATTTCTGAAC
>VUQR01032017.1:0-15976 GCA_015108515.1 Hemichromis elongatus
CCATCCCTTTTCTCCGCTGTTTTTCTTTCCCTCTTCTTTCTTCCCTTTCTTTTCTCCAAACAAGTCTGTCCTGTATTTAACAAGTGAAAATAAAATAAAATAAAAAATAAAAGGTGAATCAAATGAACCACTACGGCAAGGCTGGGATGTTCCATTTGGTAGAGTAAATCCGTTGAGCATCTTTCTTCGCCTTTAGGCAAAAGAACCAAACGGGACAGGCAAAAAAAAAAAAAAAAAATGTTCCTACAAAGTTGGGAGCATGAAAATGTCCAAAAGTCTTGGCATGCTTAAGTATCAAACCCACAACATAACCCTCCTTCCATCAGACTTAATACTTGACACAATGCACTCAGACAAGTGCCGTTGTCATGGCAACCACCAAACCCCAGACTGGCCTATCAGATTTTCAGATGGAGAAGCATGATTCATATCAACCTGGTCTTTTGTCAACCCCTGATCCAGATCAGGGGTGCCCAATCCCAGTCCTCGAGAGCTACAGTCCTGCAGCTTTTAGATGCATCTTTGTTCCGACACAACTCAATCCAATGAATGACTTGTTTTCAGGCCTTTGCCAAACTTGATGGCATGCTGAAGAGGTAATCAAACCATTTGATTCAGCGGTGTTGGAAGAGGAATGCATCTTAAAGCTGCAGGATAGTAGCTCTCGAGGACTGAGATTGGGCACCCCTGCTCCAGAGAATATATCTCCACTGCTCTAGAGTCCAGTGGTGGCGTGCTTTACATGACTGCATCCGATGCTTTCCATTGTGCTTCATGATGTAAGGCTTGGATGCAGCTCATCACCATTAAAACCTTTCATCAAGCTGTCTAAGCACTGTTTATGAGCTAATCTGAAGGCCGCATGAACGTTGGAGGTCAGTAGCTAATGACTGATGTGCTGAAATTGACAATGGACTGAACTACCACAATGATTTGGATGGGTGGATTTTGGCAATATGGTGACAATGTCACAAACACTGGGCAGAGTGGACTCAATAGCAGGACTTTGATTTCAGGTTTAGTACATTCTTTTACACTGACAAAAGACCAGGGTGATATATACAGGTAACAGTGAAACAGGGGCTCCAGCAATCCAGGGGAAAGGGGCATCCAAACAATTTAACACTCTCCACTAACTCAGCTGAGGCAGTCTCCCCAAATACTCCAGACAAGGGAAGTCCAGGGCAAGTCTGTGGATGAGGGGGATGCAGCAAAGAATGAGTCCCAGCCACCACTTTATGTAATGGCTTCCTGATTAGGTGATCTCGGACAGGTGGTTGATTACTGCAGGTATGTTCAGCCAAAGGCGGGAATACCTAGTTGGTCCTGCCCATAGACAGACACACATACAGAGAAGGGAGAGTGACAGGGAGAAAATTAAAGCAGGCACTTCAGGAGGACAAGGTGACCATGGCAGATAATATCTCATTCTCATTGTGGAGGATTTCTCTTTTTTTAATACAACACAAATATGTTAACAATGGTACAAACTCTTATCTCACCACCTGTTTTCTTCTCTACAGCTGAAAGGCCTGAAGAGTATGTTGAATCCTGTCCTGGGAGCTGTGGGAATTAAACCGGTAGCAAACTCTACAAAGAGTTTATGTTAGAGAGTCAAATAAGTTTCACCTTAAACTTCATTCATCATCAAACATCATTACATGATAAATAAACTGTTAAACTAGTTTTTTTTTTTTTTATAATATTTATAGGGTCTTTTGACAGTGGAGCTGACCGAGGCTCCAGTCATTCAAATCAGTAAGGCTGGATTATCTACCACTGTGAATATCAAAACACAGTCTGAAGCTCAAGAAAGTCTTCTTGTGGTAAGCACATATACAGATGCAGTGTTTAACACAGCAGCAAACTCTGTGCTGGTATTAACTTCTTATCAGACTTTATCTGCAGTTCACTGGGTACAAAAGACAACCAGTATAAATATCTATCTAATCACTCACTGCAGTCTGATGTTACTGCATACTAAAATAGGGCAATAAAAGTCTTATACAACACTTATTTAAGCTTAAAGTAATGACCATTAAAAGGTTAATTCTGTACATCTGGATGTAAAGTTTTCAGTGGGAGAAACGTTTCGTTTTTTATCCAACTGACTTCAGACTCAGCTTTATAAGATTGGGGAAACCTGCAGTCAGCTGAGACTAAAAAGACACTCGGATGAGTGACAAAATGTTTCTCCCACTGATGAACAGAATCAACATTTTGGGATTTACTTACCGAGATGATTTAGCATGCATCATGACTAAAAGTAAAGAGAACAAACTGCAGAGGCTAAGCATTTCCATAGACACACCATATCTTAAAACACAAAAGGTGACCTCTAGCGGCATACATATGGTACTAACACAAAAAATGGCCCCTACACAAACATAAATCAGACAAAAACACATTCATGAGGTGCCTACGAATCTGTCTGACTTCCAAGCTTCCTTCAGCTGGGCTCAGTGACCTGTGTCTAAAATACTCTGCAGAAAAGAGCAGCTCCAAGACAGCGCTGATGGTTTCATTGTGTTATTGTATAAGTTTGTCTAAGTGTAAAGAAATATAAAAAAATGAAAACTCACACAGCTATAACAGCTGACTGTGGGACTCTTTCTGTTGTGAATATCTGTACGGAGCTGTCTGAGCTGGGTGAAGCTACCACAGAGTTTGAATGCATGTTACATAGAAGTGTGACTGAAACACATTAGCAGAAATAATCAAACTTTGTTTCCTGTAGTCCTGCAAACTTGAAATGAATGTCAAATTCGCAGCAAACCACCTCATTCCGGTCATTAAAACACCAAAGTAAGAACACAAATACACACTTACATGCTTCATATATGTACACTCTTTATATTTAATACTCTATAGTATTGTATATTGTGATCATTTGCCGTGAACACATTTTCAGATGTAAAGCCAAAACTGAAAAGATCAAAGGAAAAATTGTGGTAAGAAGACAATGCTGTAGTAGATTTACAACCATTTCTCCAAAGCAGCAGCGATAATATTTATTAAATATATATATTTAATAAAATGTGTTTGTCTGTCTGTGCAGGTTGGTGCTGCTAAAAGCATTCTTCACGTTGTGGACAGTAAGCACGAACACACAGAATGACACAAACTCACCTGATTCTGCTGATATTTTATTACACCTTCAAATGCGTTATAATGTGTGTGTGTGTGTGTGTGTGTGTGTGTGTGTGTGTGTGTAGATTGGTTTGTTGAAGGAATACCCATCCCTCTTCCTATTGACCTGAGCTTCATTGATGCAAACATCCAGTTTAAGGAAGTGAGTGACTTTGATTTCCTTCCGGCTGAACACTAACGTACTAAACTTTAAACACATCTTGTGTCCTCTACACCACACTCATAATTTTTAAAACCGTCACAGTTGAATTCATGCTGTGTCATCCTTTATTCCTCTGCTCTACCATGATGAATATCAGTTGAATAAAATAAGATCTTAATCCATGCTCAGTTATCCAGGTAAGGAAATCCAAGAAAGCTGTTTCTGTTTATCTGGACAAAATCTGAAAATTCAACATCCAGAAATCTGGGATTTCTGAACTAACTGCTACCAGTCAGTCACATGTAACCTGTGTGTTCCTAATACTGCCTGTTACTGCCTCTTATTGCAGGGCTATCTGGTGGTGGGAGGAAGCCTGAAGTTTAATCCTCTGCAGAGCACCAGAAATGCTGGCAGATAAGCAGCAAAGGCTAGAATTGGATGTTTTGATTCTTCTGAATGTCTAGTTCTTTATGCTAAATATAAAATCTATGTTTTAAGGCACGCACTGCATATATGTCTGTTTCTATGATTTTTTTTTTGTCTAAAATAAAATTTTCAGCATCACAGAGAGGCTCTGGTGTTATCACTTAGAAGAATCATCTACAATCCTCTAGGAGTTTTTCTGTTGGCACCCTCTCCGTCAGCAGTGGAAACACACATTCATGCACAATGTGTTTGCTCTCGTTGTATGAACTGAAGGCTTTTCAGGGAGTTTTCAGGACTTCCTGTGAATAATAAATTACAGTAGAACAGCATAGAAGTAATAAATGCATGAACTAGTTTTTCAACGTCACTCTGAGACAGGATATTTCTAATTTTAGAGATGCTGCACAAATGGAAGAAAGCAGTCCTACATATTTGTTAAATATGTGCATTGAAGGACATATCTTAGTCAAAAATGACTCAAAGTTCCTCACAGAGTTACTGGAGGCCAAGGTAATGTCATCCAGAGTAAGAATCTGGTTAGATACTATATTTCTAAGATTTTCACCTCAGATAACCTCAGTTTGATCTGAATTTAGAAGCAGGAAATTACTTCTTTACATCTGTAACCAAACATACGCGATACAATTACAATTACACTAACTTTACAATTACAACCTAATACATCATTTGCTCAAAAATTCTTGTACACTGGTACAATTAATGTTACATATCCTTTTATTCTACTCGACTCAAAACCTATAATAAAATATAATTACAGCATCCATCTCATTGTAAAATGACTAAACAGCTAATACATAGACAAGATAAATAACAAACTTTGAGCATTTTTATTTCCTTGACATCAGTTTTTCCTCATGTGTGTTCATATACATGCATTAAAGTGGGAAAATAAAGGACGCATTTGAGGGCCACATTTCGAGTAGCCTTTGAAGTAGGACAGCCTTCGTCGCGTGGCTGTGACGTAATCAGCCTTAAAATGCGGCTCCGACTGACGTATCACGAGTTCACGAGAACGCAAGTACGCACAATATGCATATTGAGACAGGGCCTCAGTGTCCTGTGCCAGGGTCCTACCCTTACCTGCCACACCGCTCACCCTTCAGTTTGCATGTTAGTCCATTAACTTCCATCTGAACTTTAAGGAATATAAACTCAGCTTTTCCTGTGATTTTTAGTTTTATTTTGTTCAGGAACTTCAGCAGTCGGAGTTAACGTGTCACTGTTTTGCTTCTCCATCTTAGCCAATGAGCCTGGTCAGAATTTCTTCTGATGAAAAAATAAAAATAAAAAAGTTTGGTTTTTTGTTGCAGTTTTTTACATTTAAGATAAAAAATAAAAGGAAAAAAATACAAAGTTTAATATTGATCAAGATAAGATGGGAAATGTATTGAAAAAAAATAATGTATATCTATACTTCACCTGTAAAGAAAGAAAGAAGAATTTTGGTTTTGATCAGATTGGCTGTAGATTGTCATTATTATTTTCTTATAATATAAGTAGGGTTGCATATATATAATAGCATTGAGTTGCAATGCAAGAAGATTATAAATAAAGTAACTTAAATACCTCAAAATACTAAGTCAATTAAACATTAAACTCCCCTTGTTTTTGTAGAGAAGCTGATCAGGCTTTCTTCATCTCTTGAGACCAGCACTGGATCATCACACAAACATCTCTGCTGCTTATTATTAGGCTAAAAGCTTGATATTGACACAACATAACAACTGGAACTCTGTGTGGCATTTATCTGGACTCTAATCTGAGGGTTGTTAACTTGGTGACTCTTATGAATTTATCCTCAGCAGCAGAGGTCACTCTTGGTCTTCCTTTCATGAGCCAGTTTTCTTGTAGCACTTGATAGTTTTTGTGGCCACACTTGGGGACACATTCAAAGTTTTAGCAATTTTCTGGACTGACTGAGTTTCGGTTTTTAAAGTAATGGTGGTCTGTTGTTTCTCTTTACTCAGTTGATTCGTTTTTCGCCTTACAATGAATTCTGTCAAAAAGGGCTGTCAGCTATGTACCAACCTAACTTCGGCACAACACAAATTCTTAAAGGTCCCAACCCCATAGGGAAGGCGAGAAAGTCCACAAATAAACCCTGACACAGACAGACCTGTAAAATAAAAATGGGCATCTTTCACTTCAGTTCTGAACGTCTTGACAATTAAAATTTTAACCATTGTAGAAAAGTACTCATAATAATAATCAAACTCATAATAATCATCTCACAGATGTAACATTATCTACAGTTACTTTCAGTAGCATTGATATTTATCTAGAGTCTTTTTCTCCAATTGATCTTTCTGTGTCACCTTCAATAATTACTTCCTCCAAACTATCAACGTGTCTTTTAGAGCCCATTCCTACAAAACTTCTCAAAGAAGTCCTGCCATTATATATGATAGACCTATCTCTAATAATCGGTTACGTACCACAGGACTTCAAGCTGGCAGTAGATAAACCTTTACTTAAAAAGCCGTCTCTAGACTTAGTGGTCTTAGCTAATTAGAGGCCAACCTTCATATCAAAAATTAATTTATTTTGCTGTTGGGAACCTCAGACTTTTAGTAACTTATGTCTCTAGTGTTTGGTTCTTGTTTGCCTTCATGTCTGTTCCACTGTTGTGTCCAGTCTGTGAAAATAAAAGCAATGTTGTTCAAAAAATGCGTGCCTGGTGTGAGTGCCACTTCAAAATGCTTTGACAGGACATCACCAGCAGGTGGAAGCCCAGGAGATTCAGTCAGACCCGCAACACACAAGGCTTTCACTGTGGCCTCTGACCTTTAATAAGGGAAAAAAGAAAATGAGAACATTTGTAAATATGAGCTGATAGAGAGGAAAGAGTTAACAATTTTAGTAGATCATTAACATCAGAGGAGTAAAACAATCACTGAATATTTTTTAAAAAGAGCTGCACTTTCTCTTAAGAGCCAGCAGACACTAAATATCAAAAACAGTCAAACAAATAAAAAAAAAATAAAGATTTGTGTGTGTCAGTGTTAATGAATGCTTCCTGATATTCTCTACACACATTCAGACAGCCCTGCTATGAGTCAACACTAATGTGATTAAAGAGCTTTTTCTAACATAAATGTTAGAAGTCCATAAACAAATATGTGTCCTGTACATTTGAGCAGCCATGCAGTGTTTAATTGAGACCTCCAAAGCTCCAACTCATTAATTTGTAATGAGCTCATTTGTTTTAAGTGATTCACTTTTATCTCCATATTAAACAGAGAAAAACCTGCAGTGAAGCTTCTTTTAATCTATCTGAGTCAATGATCTTTATGTCATTAAAACGTCTCAAATGAATAAAATCACAGAATAAATGATGGAAACTTTCCACTGATAAACAAACTAGGCGCGGCCTTCTCTCTCTCTCTGTCATGTCAAGTCTCTGAGTAGTCGTAACATTTAAATGACTTCCTTTGAGAGCAACAACAGATTTACCTATCATTGATTTTCTGGCTCTGTTACTTCCCTGTTCTGCTGAATTACAGAGACAAATGGTTTCAAACTCTGTCTTTGGCTCATCATGTTTCCTCGTCTTTGAAGAAAAACATCACATGGTGAAGGAATGATGAGAGGTTTTCTTACAGCTCTCTTTTCATAAAGAATGCTTCAGTGTTTACTCTGCTAGAGGTCATGAAGGAAGCACCGCTGCATATTTCCCTATTATTTAAAAAAATCAGCTCTGATTACAACTACCAATTTTCAGGGTTTACCATTGGGTCATAGTATCTGGTACTAGGTACTTTTTTAGTATCTGTGCAACTCAGGTTCCAAACACGTGATGTCGTCAGACTGCATGCCCAATCGGCTGGTCAGTAGCATCAATCCATGAGTCATGAGAACGTGTTGTTCACAAAAAAACAAACCGCCATTTTTGAAAGCCAGGTTTGTGCCAAAAAGTGATCATCTGCCAAAAACAGATTTTCAGTATATGCCAAAGGTGATTGTCCATATTTAAACTAATGTAAATGACCTATAATATATGAAACATATTATAGATGAATACAAATGTATCCTTCAGGAATGATATCAAGTCATCTGTAGCCACAAACAACATTCCTGTCAGAAGGTAGATGCTGCATTCAGCTTTTGGCAAAGTAATGTATCCTTTATTTTTCCAGTTAATTGGTCTCGATTAATAAAATGTTTTTTAAAATGTAATCTGGCCAAGGGGAAATCAGAAATTTCATCTATCTATCTATCTATCTATCTATCTATCTATCTATATCTATCTATCTATCTATCTATCTATCTATCTATATCATAAGCTATATAATGCTATTTTTAAAAGCCAAAAACAAGGAATTCTTAAATTTGTCAATCCTGTTCACTAAAGTTTATCTACAAATACAGGTATTACACATAAAAAAAAATACATTAAATTTGGGAAATCCATTTTCGGCAGACGATCACTTTTGGCACAACTGTCAACAAAGGAAACAGCTTTGCTAGCTAAGGACGCCGTCATAGCCTGTCTGCGAGGTTTTAGCATCCAACTGAGAAGGCCAGAACTTATTCCTTGCCGTGTATCAGACAACGAACCAACGTAAGAGACAAACAAATAAAACAATTACCATGCTATTGATGTAACACCATTTTCAAATTAAATCATATTAAATTAAATCATATACAAATTAAATCAAATTCAAATTAAATCATATACATTACATACCTTCTTCCCCTGTCGACTGTAGCTAGAACATTCACTTTTTTACAATTTTAACCGTTAAACTTTTCTCCGTTAACGGTTTGCCGCTTTTTCGCGTCTTTTGTACATCAAGCTAGTTTTCTTTACAACCTTCACTTCCAGTCACACGGGAAGTTGCCAAAATAAAAAAACAAACGTTATGTTACGTGTAGCTAGCCTTACATATCCACCTTTACAGACATTGATTAGCTGCCTATAATACGAATGTGAATCGCATTATTGGCTGGAGCAGCAAGTCACCGGTGACTTACTGACTCACACTCCAAAACAGAATTGTTAATGTATTTATTTTAATTTCAATTCATGTTATATGTTTTTTTGTGCACAACACAGATTTTCTGCGCGCAGAGACCATGCCAACAGTGCGCGATGGCGCATGCGCGCAGCTTAGAGGGAATATTGGTCGCGGCCCGCGAGATGCCCTGACCCATCGCCATGACAACAACATTAGCTAGACTATTGTTAGACTATTGGTTTTTTTTTTTGTGATTTAGGGCTTTATATCACATTGAACTGATATCAGATTGTTCATAAAATAACAGAAGTTTAATATTAAAACATTGTTAGAAAGTGAATCATAAATCTCATCGTAATGTGTTTTGTGTCACAGGCTTGTCCTGCTGGGCCAAGCAGAACGGTGAGTGATGCATGAGCTGAGACTCTTAACAGACAGACACACAGAAAAGATGGAAGCGTTTGTGTGGGTCTGTGCACTTTCTTAGCCCCCCCTTACTTTAGTGTTCCCAGTCTGTTTTAACAGCCCTTAAATTAGCATTTTTTATCACTAAATTCAGTTGAGTGGGTTGGTCAATTGGGTCGTTCATTGTTCTTTCAGTTCTTTTAGTCAATAGGTTGAGGTGAGTGTGCATTCCCATTCATTCCCTATGGTGGTCACCTTTGACCTGGGAACACCACAGATGTAACAAGGTTGATTAAAACACTCAAATTCAATGAAAGAGGTGATCATCACTTTTATATGTTCAAGTCCATAGTGTGGAGGATATCATAAGGCCTTGAGGCAATCAGATGTAAATCAATATTTCTTTTTAAAGTTTATAAAGTTGTAAATCAGTCAATATAATATAGTTCCACATTAATAATTAAAGGGCCTGAACGTCATAGAGACAAACACATTTTGATTCGGATTCTTACAAAGTTAAAAGGGGAATTACTATTTTTTTCCAATAATTTAATTAATTAATTGTTTGACCTGAGTGTGTTTTTATGACTGCTTTTTTTCAACATTTATGTTTCACGTAGGCCTAACCTGGTCCACTTTGAAACCTTATAGCTCAGTGATGATGCTGGAAATGTTGTGTGAGCCGAGGTTGGTTTAAAATGAGTGTTGTTTGTGCCAGATGTTGCACAAATGTCACTTGGCTATAAGACGGGAAGATGTGGCTGAACTGAGACAGTCTGACTCACTCAACTTGTGACACCCAGTGTGAGCCAAAAATTACACACAGGCAGCTTGCTGAGGAAACTCTCTCTGATCCAGCTGAATCATCTCTGTTCTGGAGTTTTTTTCTTTAAAGCATATTTCAATCTTTCACGAGATCTGTTATCCTGACCACATGATGACTTTATGAGGAACTGTGAGCTTCTATATGTATTATTATAGGGTCTACCTTTAACGCACCTTGAGGTGACTAATGTTGTGATTCGGCACTGTATAAATAAAACTGAATTGAACTGTTAAACACTACGAGGTATAGGAAATGAAAAAAGGGTCCAACAAAAAACAGGTTCAAACTGACAACGCAGCACTGATGAAACGAATCTGATCACATGTTTAACATCCAGAGTTTGTGCTCCGGCAGTTAGACGTTCTGCAGTCTCCTAAAGATTAGAATCATAAACTTGTTTTAAAGAAAAAAAAAAGACTTTGCAGATATTTTTTTAAGACAGCTCCGATGGTATCTGTGAAAACCACTTTCTTTGTGCCCATTTTGAGCTTTGTTTACAGTCACAGGCTCATTTGGAGCTGTGCAGGTTACATTTTAATTTGTTTCTTTGTAGTTTAGAAATGTCACTGATCAGGTTAGGTGTCAGGCTCAGCAAAAGGAAATACCAAAGAAATCTAATTAATTATTAAGTGCTGCATTGGCTCTCCGTGTCTTTTTCACCTGCTGATGCCTGAAGCTGATCTCAGGTGTTTTTTTTGTCTCTCTTAAACTGAATCAACAGGTTTCCAGTAAAACTAGACGTAAATGAACACAACCGCTCCCAGCACCGTACCTGTCTTTTAAAATCACCAATTGAAAATGCCCAGTGTACTATGAGGGTCGTTCACTTTTTTTAGTAGGGTTCCTTGTTAATCTACAGAAAACTATTTAGCTAGCCACCAACAGACCAGGTTCTCCCACTTAAAAAGATGAGAGAGGCCTGTAATTTTCATCAGGTTTACAGGTGTCAAACTCCAGGCCTCAAGGGCCTGCAGGTTTTAGATGTGTCCTCCATCCATCACAGCTGATTCAAATGTCTAAATGACCTCCTTAACATGTTCTGAAGTTCTCCAGAGGCCTGGTAATGAACTAATCATTTGATTCAGGTGTGTTGACCCAGGCTAATATCTACATTGTCTCATCTTTAAAGAATTTATTTGCGAATTATGGTGGAAAATAAGTATTTAGTCACCTACAAACAAGCAATATTTCTGGCTCTCTCAGACCTTTAACATCTTTTGTAAGATGCTCCTCTTTCCTCCACTCTTTACCTGTTTCACTGGCAGCTGTTTGAACTCATAATCAGTCCACCTGTCCACAACCTCAAACAGTGACACTCCAAACTCCACTATGGCCAAGACCAAAGAGCTTTCAAAGGACACCAGAAACAAAATTGTAGACGTTAACCAGGCTGGGAAGACTAAATCTTGAATAGGTAAGCAGCTTGGTGTGAAAAAAATCAACTGTGGGAGAAATTACTGGAAAATATAAGACACACAAGATCTTCTTGTCCCGTTCGAATCACATCTGACAAATTAAAAAATGAAAACAATCATAAATATTGTGTTTTACATTTTTTAATGTTTTATTCAACCTTGTTACATCTGTAGTGTTCCCAGTCAAAGGAAATGATATAGGAAATGAATGGGTAGCCACTGAACGACCCACTGATTGACACCCAGTGAACGACCCCCCACGTGAGCCACACCTTCCAGACTAACCAATCTTCACACAGACCCCATATATAGCTGGATGTTTGCCTTGCACTCATTTTACTCAGAGCACAATGAGTAGGCAACTGACCGAGCGATTATCTGTCAAAGAGGTTCTGGTCCAGGTTTCTGGACATGAAGAGGGCACCGAAATTAAACAGGAGATAGATGAGGATGTCTCAGAAGTGGAAGACAAAACAGATTTTGATCCAGACTTTGAGGAGACTGACCAGTCAACAGAGGGAGAGGCACCTGAAGAACAGGATCCTGAGTCAAAGAGTGGATACTTGCTGTGGTCTTCATCCCTCCAGGACAGAGGAAATAGGCCAGGGCCAACATTGTATGCCATATCTCATGTGGATGACATCAAGTCCAGCTTCCAACTCTTTTTACCAGAGTCCATTGAGGTAATTATACTGGAGATGACAAACCTGGAGGGGAAGCGTGTATTTGGGGACACCTGGAGGAAAATCGACCTGGTAGACCTCCGAGCCTACATAGGCCTGTTGATTTTAGCAGGAGTGTATCGCTCAAACAATGAGGCTACAAAAAGTCTGTGGGATGCAGAGTCTGGCAGGCCTATATTTCGGGCAGCTATGTCCTTACAACAGTTTCGTGTCCTTTCAAGAATTATTCAGTTTGATAACAGAGATACACGATCCGTCGGCTGGAAAAATGACAAGCTGGCTGCCTTTAGGAACATTTGGGACAGGTGGGTGGAGCGCCTGCCACTTATGTACAATCCAGGCCCTGAGGTGACAGTTGATGAGTGCCTGCTTCCTTTCAGAGGTCGCTGTCCCTTCAAGCTTTGCATTCCAAGCAAACGAGGGAAATGTGGAATAAAGATCTGGGTAGCATGTGACGCCAGGAGCAGCTATGCCTGGAATATGCAGGTATACACGGAGAAACCAAGTACTGGAGGGGCCGAAAAAAACCAGAGCGTGCCTGTCGTGCTGGACAACGCAACCGGTCTCCAAGGGCATGATATCACATGTGACAACAAGCCTGAACTTCCCCCTGCACAGGTGTCGATCAGAGGAAGAGAGCCACTCTCATCAACATTTGCTTTCACTGACACGCACACTCTTGTGTCTAATGTTCCCACGGAGAATGGAAATGTCATTCCGATGAGCACACTACACAAAGACGCCGCGGTCAGCATCACAGAGGATGGGAAGCCCCTAATAATCCAGGACTACAAGAGGAGCAAAGGAGGGGTTGACTGCCTTGATAAGGTAAAGTTTTGTTCATCATGCATTTCATTTTATTTTTATTTATGTGAGTCATAGCATTTTGTGTACGACAGATTCAATATATTTCCCAATCTCTTATTTATTGTTCCTTTTATTGCAGCTTACTGGCACATACACCTGCAGGCTAATGACAGCCCGCTGGCCTGTGGCACTGTTCCACAAGATCCTTGATGTGTCTGCTTTCAACGCATATGTGGTGTGGACAGCCGTCGACCCAACATGGAATCAGGGGAAGAGTTTCAAGAGGAGGCTTTTCCTAGCAGAGCTGGGCAAAGCTTTGGTGACTCCACTTATTCAACGGCGGCAGCACATTCCCCGCACACCGGTCTCTGCCAGTCTGGTTAAGAGTGTGCGAGCCCCAGCCGCTGCCCTGGCTGCTCTGCCCCAACAAAGACAGGGGAAGAAACGGAAGCGCTGTGAGCTCTGTGCCCCTAGAGACAACAAAACAAGCCTGAGATGCTGCAAATGTGATGCCTATGTTTGCAAGGCCCACTCTCACCTCACCGTCACCTGCCACTCATGTGCATGAGTACACACACACACACACAGCTTCATGTTGAGTTTGGTCTTTGGTTTTCCATCTAGTTTTAAATTGCACGTTCATTTTATAATACATTTTTAGTGCCTATTTGTATTTTTACTGCAGTTTTTTTTAGTCTAATTTTGTTAAATTCATGTTAAACACTACTTTGAGACATTGTTCACAGCTAAAGAACATTGAATAAAAATTTGATGAAAATGGAGTTTGTGCTATTTTAAGAGTAGTTAAAATGGACAGGTCAACTTTGACCAGGAGCACTAAAGTAAGGGGAGGTGAACATGAAAGAGGGACAAGGACAGTTCACTTTCTTGGTTTGAATCTCCTGATTGGCTGTGTGCTCTCTTTACTCTTCTCACTGTTCAAATACACATATTTGGAACTGTGACCTGTTTAGTTGAAGAGCTGGGATAGGCTTTATTCCTTATGTCCCTGTGACCCCTGTAATAGTATTATATAAATCAGTGTTACTTTACTGAGGAGCAGGCCTACACATTACATTTTAAACCTGAGCACTGCAAATCATACAAATAAAGGTACATAAATGAGAAGTGTTGACAATTCAACCTCTTCTATTAAAACGTCAAATATGGATGGATGTTACTTGTTTTACAGGTTAAGCAAAGTTTTTTCTTTATGCAATGTAATATCTATAAAGTGCTAAATGGTCCTCAATCTGAGCACCTCTGCAGTCCTCTGGACTCTGTGTATCCCCATTGCAAGACATGAAAGGTGACGTCTTTTACCTTGAGTTAGGTAAAAGTTAGGTAAAAGTGACTAAGTTCAGTCAGTTGGGCGTGTGGGTATGTTTTAGTGCTAAGGAATACTTGTGTGGTTTCTCTGGAACTGGATCCTCAAGATTCCAGTGGAATTAGATCTTCATAAACATGAGCTCTACAACAGCATGCCAGACAGAATAAATAAGCCAAGAGGAACAAAGCCTTTTATAATCACTTCTCTAGAAAGTAATTGTGGGTAGTAGACAATAAAAACAAAACACTCCACATAAAATAGGTGGTTGCAGTATTCTTTCAATTTTACTGATAACAGCAAAAAAGTTGTACTACACTACAATTCAATGCACAAAACTGTTATTAGCTTTTAATTTCTCAGAATGAAAAGCTTACAAGTTAACATTACTTACACACTGTGCAAAATGACAGTCATATGAGGGGAAGAATGACAGCCAAAGGGAGAAACTTATTTTACCACTAAGTACTGTTGGTGATAACTGAGACAAAGTAAATAATTTATAAAAACATTTATAATAAAATAATAAAATATTATATTATTTTAATTAATTATAAATATAATTATAATATTATAAAATAATAATAAAAATTATAATAAATAATTTTTCCTCTCAGTGGGCTGCAAGAACATCAGTGCACATTAGCTTCAACTCTGTTTTGAGACAACTGAAAAACAGAAATCATATCTGTATCTATAGGGGTAGGACTTTTATTATTATCACTCCAGTTTTCTTGGAAAAAAACAAATTCAGGATTGTGTTTGAGCTTTGCAGACATTGCAGCACAGATAGATAAGAATCACGGCAGGAGACTCAGTTTAACCAGAAAATTGACCTAAATCGCCTCAGAATTACCTGCAGATATGTAGAAACCTGACACTTACTGAACAACTGTCAATCTGAATGTTGAACTTACTGCTAAAAACTTGGAAAAAGAATAGAATAAAACTTCATTATCCCACAGATGAGAAATTCTGCTGTCACAGAGCTCTTACAGCAAAGGAAAATAAAATATAAAAGCAAGACACAAATTGGTCCTATATACATAAGCAACCGAAGGTACCTACAGGTAACAAAGCAGCAGAACTCACAGTTTAGTTATAAAGATATTTCATTCTGCTGCATTTGTTCAGAAGGAGAATTGTAGTTTGTATTCCCATGTTTTCTGTAGATTATAAAACCAACAACAGCAACAACAAGAAGTACAGCAGAAACTGAAAGACCAGTGATTAGTCCAACAGATCCATCCTCTGTGTGTCCTCCTGGCTGACCTGCAGGTGAGAAACAGGTGTGAGGTGTCAGGTAGGTGATGAGTGAAGAACAGAACAGAATCCATTTCCTTCTTCAAACTGCTGTCAGACATTATCTACTATCATTATCAATTAGGAAACGGGAGAAGTAGTAAAAGAGCAAAGTAACCTTTGGAAGTTGTTTGTGTGTGTGTTGGTTTCTATTTTGTTCGTAAATTGTATCATCGTTACTGAATGTACATAAAAAAACACTTCAAAAGATACTTAAAAAGGGGACAAACACATTTGTAAAAACAGAGGCTTCTGATCTTCTTACATTGTTTCAGGGGTTTTAAGATATGATGAGTTTTGCTTTATTTTAAAAAAATCGGTACCACTTTACAATAAGGCTCCCCTTATAGATGGCTAATAAATAGTTTATAGATATGTTGTTAATTGATCTGTAAATGCTTTATAAATCATTAATAAGTGTTTATTATGCATTAATTAAGGGCAAAAAGGGGAAAAACCTGACCGGTTTCTTGCCAAATAGTGAGCCAAATCTATTCACCTATATATTTCATGT
>VUQR01032023.1:0-10151 GCA_015108515.1 Hemichromis elongatus
CAAATATGAGGGAAGGGCTGAGATCTTTGGACACAATTATGGATTGCTATTAAATAATGTACAGCACAGTGACAGTGGACATTATGCTGCAGTAGTGTTTGGGGAACAAGACCACATGGTGGCTGAATACAAGGTCATAGTCCAAGGTAGGTTTCTTTTTTCATTCCCCTTTTGAAATCTTGATAAGGCATAAACCTGTTTTAAATCTCTTCATGTCTGTTACTCTTCAGATCCAGTGTCTCCAGTTGACCTAAAAGTGTCCCCCAGCTCAGACTCCTGTACCCTCACTGTGAACTGCAGCACAGTGGATTCATCCATCCACCATTCTTTTAGATGTGACAACAAAAGCTGCTCTCAGGTCAAAGAAAAGACATTCAAAGACACAAACTATTCATCCTCTCTCATTGTCTACCTGCAGCAAGACTTTATCCTGTGTAATCACAGCAACCAAGTTAGCTGGGAATACAATAAGATCAAGTTTGACTGCAAGACAATTACAAGTAAGTATAAAAGCAATAATGATATGAATGATAAATCCACTTTAATATATTATTCAGCTCAGTAAACAAAGAACTGTAAACCTAAAAGCATCTTTTGATTTGTAAGGATTTTATCTGTTTCAAGGATGAAACAAAAGGTTTCAGTTAAATTCTCAAAACCTCCAAATGACACATATAAATCATAAACATTTATAGATTTTATGTGGTAGAACAAATAACTAAAACTGATTTTTGATCTTTAAAGCCTTCTCTTTATATCCATCTATTCATGTATTTTTTTATTTTTTTTGTTAAAATAGAAGGTATTAAACACTCGTCGGTTTCTTTATCCCTGATTTGTCTTGTTTCCCATGTGTTTCTGTCTGTGTTTGTTTACCTTTCTTTGTATTGTATATCTCAGTGCATGTCTAAGTGATGGTCATTTGTTGTTTTATTTTGGTAGCCTGTGTCTTGTTTTCCATGTGCAACATGTTCAGATTGCTTCACTTGACTTATTAGTCTGTGACTAATGTCAGCTGTGTCTCCTTCTGTTCCTTGTTTCAGTCTCTCTCGCCGTGTGTCCTGTGTTCCATTCTAGTTTGTAAATTCCTGGTTTGTGCTCAGTCATTCTCACAACAGACATGCCATCAACCATGGTAATGATCTAAAAAGGATTTGCTGCTTTCCCTTTGGTTGGTGATTTTGATTGGCAGTCAAAAACGTTTTGAGATTTTACACAAAGGGTTTCTATTCTTGTGTGATAATGATTCTACCATTACAGAAATAACTGCAAATTTAAAATTACAGGTTCTGGTCAGATTGTTTGTGATGTAATATTTTGTTTTCTTTACAGTTTCAAGTACAAACATCATAATTGCAGCTGTTACTGTCCTCTGTGTTCTCATTTTCATCACTGTCATCATTTGCATTATCACAAAATGTAAGTCCCAATGTTTTTTTTTCCATAAAAACTGTCAAATAAGAATTGTTGCTACTTTAAGTACAATGAAATAGAATCTAATATTTAAGTATACACTTAATATACATAAGCATACTTTGTATGATTAGGCAATGCCATTAAAACAAAGAAAGTCAAGCCAAAATTTGATACAACAGTATGGAACTGCTTTGTAAGGCATTTTAAAAATGTAATTTCATTCAGAACGTCCGTTTTAGTTATCATCACATCTTCAAAAAGTGTTCAATTTGGTGATGCATTTGTTCTCAAATTCTCCCCAATTTCATACTTATGAACAAATGAGCAAAGACTAGCAATGAAATCAGCTGTAAGGTTTAAAATCTATGGATCCAAAATGTCCTGTCTAGATTACTTTCATGAATGAATTGCCTTAAAAGCTTCGTGGATCTTCATAGCGAAAATGGGTTTTAAAAAATGAAGGTTTCCCTCAGTAAGGCAATACAGGCTGGAGGAGATAAAAATTAGAAATAAAGCACTGAGAACTAAAACACACAACTGCTTTAAAATATTAGAAAAAAATATTATAAGTAATACACATTCACAGGCAGTGTTGGGAAGGTTACTTTTAAAATGTATTCCACTACAGGTTACAGAATACATAGTCAAAAATGTAATTGTAATGTATTCGGTTAAGTTACTCAATATGAGTTATGTATTCTGAATACTTTGGATTACTTGATATATTGACCCAATTTCCTTCAGGGCCAGCCTTCGAGATCAGAAAAGTTTTTTGATTGATTGATTGTATGTATGTATGTATGTATGTATGTATGTATGTATGTATGTATTATTATTATTATTATTGGTTGATATTGTCATACTTTTTTCAACTACATGAATGTACTATTGCTTTGCGATATGATACTATTAATGTAGGCACCAAGCTAACATTGTTAGCTAGCGTTAGCTGAGGTTAGTTATAGACCGCAGACAGTTCGACTTGAAGGATAGCGTTAACAACCTTTAGCTGCAAATAATCATGTGCAGTTCTTAAAGCAATACCAACTAGATTTTTAAATCTTAATATAAAATGAGTAACAGTAGGGTGGCCATTAAGTAAGGCTGCACTTTTTTTTGCAGTGATCTTGCATAGAAAACTAGTTCTGTATCAGTAATATGTTTTCTCTCTGTCGGTTTTCAGAACTACAGATGATTATTTGCAGCTTGCAGGTTGTTGTAATGTAGTCTTCATTATTAGTAGTAAATCACACAGCAATAGAACATAGGCAATACAGAAGTGGCACATAACCCAGGTAGCTACCACAACTAAAACAAGCTAGTTGCAGTAGGCTAACATTAGTTTTTTAAAAAGAACTTGATGTTTCTTTAGGTTAGAGTCTTTTGATGCTGAGCACAGCTTGGTTGCTTACAGTCAGATTTCGCCCATCCCATTCTTCTTTAAATGTGAAGTGAAATTTCCAAGTAAGAAATGTATTCCTGCCCGTGAACTGCTGGCTCTGTTGTGCTGGCTCTGGGTCGATTGTGTAACTGACGCCACCAACATTAACAGGACACTTACATTAGAGCCTCTTATTGTGTGTTTTACATAATTGGGTTTCTGGCAATGTGTGGAATTATTTGAGACGGGATTGCCTAATATATGAAATGGGAAAAGACCGCCGTGTAATCCATTTATTTAAACTAAGTAACTGTATTCTAATAAGCGGTAACTGTAATGAATACAGTTACTCATATTTGTATTTGAAATACATAATGCAGGTACATGTATTCCATTGCTCTGTGAAGTTCAGCTTTGAAGCAAACTCTGCTTGGACAAATATCTGGCAGAAATTATTCTGTTCCTTTTGCCCTAAAACCCAGCTGGGATAAGTTCAAAGTGTTTGCCTTGAATTTCACATTATCTGTATCTCACCTGGTTTCCAGTTGTTGTGTGTTACAGACTGATCAGTCTGGCAGTGGTGTATTAGTTCTCTGTAGCTAATATGAACTGATCTGAAGTCAGTGTTATTTCCAACGAGAAATTTAGAATTTCCCATGAAAAATGTGCGTTAGTAAGTGTGTATTTTCTGTGACTGACTTGCAGGTAAAAGAAGGAACCAGAGAAATGAACTGTGTGATGCTGCTCAAGTAAGCGAACACTATTTTTTCTTTCTTAAAACAAAAAAGAAAATGTCTAATTCAAGTGATTAAACAACTGAGAACTGATTCTTCTGAACAAAACCAGTTTTATTTTAAATCACTTCAAATTCACAATAGTTTCATGAGTCTACTACATAGATATGAGCTAATGCACTAGTTTACCTGTCTAAAATTAACCTAAATCTTCTTTCTCTACTAACTGCTCCATCCAGTTTGTTTTTTTAACAAAATACTTTTGATTTGTTTTTAGGAGCACCTTCCAGGCCAAACTCGAAATGAGAATGTGCCAGGAGATGCCTCGAGTCTTTCTCCAACATCTACTTATGCCCTGGTGCAGTTTCATCCTAAAACAGAATCCACAAAGTCCAAAAAGAACACACAGCCTGAGACGGTGTATGCTCAGGTTACCAGAGCTACCCAGCCCAGAGTCACTCCCCAACAGACCGAGCTGGAGAACATCAGTAGTATAAATTCACAAGACTAACCACATATTACCTCTGAACACTGTTTCTGCTCAGGTTTTGTAAAATTTTGGCACAGAGGACATGTTGGATCAACTTTATCACCTGTTTAAAACACAAATGAACTGAATATTCTCTTAATGTTTTCACACATTATCCTTTTTAGTAATATTTTTGTGTTTTAGATGGTGATTGCTTACTGTGAAGTTTACTATTTTGTTTATATGGTTGTGTGCTTAAATCAACTTTTCTGTTTCTTGTTTTTTTGCAATCTTCAAGAATAATGTAGTGCACATAATCTTTATCAATAATTATTGTTATTCTTTATATGTATTGCAGACTATAAAGAATACTAACATTTTATACATTTCAAGTTTTCTTTTTATAGAACTTAAGCAGAGGTTTTAAATATAAGACTCCAATCGAGCCCACTGGAGGCTTTTTAAAGTGTGAAGGAGGGTACATTTTGGACTCTTAAATGTATTTGCTTTGGCACTATATAAATTAAAATGAATTGGTCTGGCACACTAATCAAAGTGGCCAAAACTGTAAGATGTGTTCACAATCCCTCATCTAATCATTACTGGAGAAATGTATTAAATGAAAATCCAGTCTCACTTTGTTAATTAACAACCACCATTTGTTGTGGAACAGCTGCAACAGATGAAAGTTTCTTAGGAATTTATATTGATTACATAAAGCAAGGTGTTTTTTTGCTGTGCATTTTAAGATAAAAACCTCTTCTCACTGAAATTCTGGTGTTCGTCTCCTTATATATGTTGCGGCTTTTGAGCTGGGTTATAACATAAGTGGGGGTTCATCCTGGATAGTTTGGACATTTTTTGTTGAGACTCAATTTCAGTGTTTTGTTTTACTTTTAAGTGGCTGGGTGATGGTGTTCACTGTAAATGAGCAAACTCTATTTAGTAAGTGTGTTTCAGCTGGGTGGCTGCGCTGCTTTCCATTGAAGCATTTGTTTGTTGTTTTACTTTGTTATTTTAATTTATTGTGTTTGGTTGTTATCCTGGGTGGGGGTACACTTCAGGGTGATAGGAGACTATGGCTACGTCCACACTAATGCGTTTTCATTTGAAAATGCATCGTTTTGTCTCCGTTTTGGCCTCCCGTCCGCATTTGGATGCGCTCTCCAAAACGCATACATTTGGAGAAGCAGCGTGTTGGCGTAGTGTGGACGGCCAAACCGGGGACATTCCAAAACGATGACGTATGTTAGTCACATGATGCAGTCATGTGACCACTTCAACCAAGATAGTCAGATGGCGTCATACAGCAGTTGTTTTGTTTGCTCAAAGTTTTTAGTGGCCGTATTGAAGATTAATATGTACTCACTTGTGACTCGGAGCAACAACTTCACCTCATTATTATTCTATTTGAAAAATTAGGGGCTTTTTCTCGCAATTTCGCCGCCCGTTTTAAAGACACAGAAAGTAAATAAACAACAGATGGAAATGACGCAGGTTGAATCATCTTACGTTTCGCGCATGCGTGGTACTGGAACGTGTTTTGCCCCATTTTAATGTGGACGCGCATCTGTGTGAAAAATGACTAAAAACGATAGTGTGGAGGCGGAGCGTTTCCAGGCGAAAACTCAGTTTCCAAAACTATCTGGACTAGTGTGGACATGGCCCTATATCTCTGGTCTGCTGCCTGCTCTCGAGTTTGCATTTAAAGTTACATCGTGCCTGATACACTGAAGACTAGGTAGGTGAAGTTGGGCTTTTGCTGTTAAGCTTTTGTATGTGACTATTTGTGTGGTGGAGACAACTGATCACTTGGTTGTGATTATTTGTTGCTACTTTCGTCTTGTGTTGTAGCAGGTTGAGTAATCCTTTTGGGTTTGTGACTGTTGTGCTCCTTTGTGTTGGTCACTTTGAGAAAGAGAACGCGACGCAACGGAGGGCAGCTTCCAGCTCCTGGTTGGCCCGCTCTGATTGTCCATTACTCTGGGGATGGAAACCAGACGAGAGACTGACCTTGGCTCCCAGTGCAGAGCAGAACTCCTTCCAGACGCGAGATGTGAACTGCGGTCCTCTATCTGAGACGATGTCTTCGGGGATGCCGTGCAGCCGGAACACATGTGAGGTGAGGAGCCGGGCCGTCTCCAAGGCAGAGGGGAGCTTCGGGAGGGCGACGAAGTGTGCAGCTTTGGAAAAACGGTCAATAATGGTAAGTATGGTTGTGTTACCTGCAGAAGGCGGCAGACCCGTGACAAAGTCCAAAGAAACGTGGGACCACGGTCGGGTTGGTGTGGGGAAAGGCTGCAGGACACCCGATGGAGGGTGGTTCGACAGTTTGTTCCGGGCGCAGGTTGAACAGGCAAACACATACTCCTTGACATCCTTTGCCATAGCGGGACACCAGAAGTAACGTCAGAGGAAGGATAGAGGCCGGAGGCTGGGCGCAGGGTCCAATTCCTCCCCAGAGATGGAGAATTGCCTGGACAGAGCGTCTGGCTTTACGTTCCGCAACCCAGGCCTGTAGGTGATGGTAAAGTTGAAAGTAAAGTTGGCTGAGCGCAGGTACTCCAGGTTCTTGTGGTCCGTCCAAACTATGAATGGTTGAGCCGCTCCTTCCAACCAATGTCTCCACTCCTCCAGGGACCGCGCGCAATCCTTGCAAAAAACATCCCGCAGATCATGATATACTCGCGGAACCATAGAGAGATCCGGGGCATCAGGCCGAGAGGCCGTGGATGGATGTGAGACAGACGAAGCCGCAGCACGGAGACAGTTCATGTGGCAATTCACACTCCAACCCAGTATATCACATTTCTCCCAGTCAATGTGTGGGTTATGAAGAACGAGCCAGGGATGACCCAGGACCAGCGGAGTGAGAGGAGCTTTGAATGAAAAAAAACAAATCCTTTCTGTGTCATTGCCTGAGTGGGACAGTGAAAGGAATTCAGAGACGTGTGTGATGTCCTGCAGACGCTGACCTGATAAGGCGTGAACGCGGAGAGGGCGTGACAGGGGCGCTAAGGCGATGTTTAATGAGTGAGGTGTCAATGAACGGTGTCAACGAGTGAGGTGTCAATGAAGTTCTGCTCCGCCCCAGAGTCAATGAGGACCGAAAGAGAGTGAGAAACAGACTGAACGTGTAGTGTAGCCGGTAAGAGCAGTCTGGGGAGAAGGCTTTCACTCGATAGATCGCCCACCAGCAACCTCTCAATTACTGGTGAGTGTGCCCTTTTGCCAGTGACGGACAAGAATGGCCCTTACGACCGCAATAAACACACTCACCGGCGGCAAGGCGGCGCTGGCGTTCCGCGGGCGACAGCCGTGAGCGCCCAAGCTGCATGGGTTCGCCCTCATCCCCAGTGTCGGTGTCACGTGGTCCACAGCCTGTAGTTTAAGTGCCATGAAAGTCCAGCAATTCCAGCCCGGAACACGTGCGTGCGCTCCGGTGTGCGTGCACCTGGTCGTCCACCCGAACACACAGAGCCATGAGTGCATTTAGGGAGGAGGAAAGTTCTCGAAGCATTAATTCAGTTCTTATTTCCTCATTCACATTAGACAGTAATGCACTCTTTAGGGCCTCTTCTCCCCATTTCGTCTGCTCCGCCAAAGTAGAAAAATCAATAGAAAAATCAGCCATGTTGCGTTTACCTTGTTTGAGCACAAGCAAGCGCTCAAACAAGAAATGTTTGAAATAATTTATGAGGACGATTTAAAAAACAAATATTTTGGAACTGATTAGTGGTGAAAAATACTGCGTTCATCATTTCAAGATAATGTTTTTATTGTCAAAGACATGATTGTCCTTTCACCAGCCAAACTGAGATTATTACTACAATACAGATGTCAGTTGTTTCATGTGGTGTGAGTTTCTCTTTATTTCTCTTGTCTATATACTTGTACCAAAAAAGACAAGAAAAACTCAACGTATTTAATGACCATCTTAGTATTTGCTTCATTTTCTGCTGTGAAGTTAGAACTTAATATTTTCATAAACAATTCAAGTATTTTTTCTGATCGCCTTTTCGATATTTTTAAATAATGAGAACTAAAAATGGAACAGTTCATTTCTGCAAACACACACAGAATCGGATCCCTTCCCCTAAGTTTCTTTCACTCTCCTCACATCTGTTTCCTCCGCCTCCTCAAAAAAAAAAAAGAAGCTCTCTACTCAGCTGACCTCCTCTGACACGCTCTGATAATTGACAAAGTTAGCACTGCCAGTGGTATTTATTGACTCCTTTTGAGAGAGGAGAACCTTGACCCAATAAATTATCACACATTTATTGTTGTAAAATCGTAGTTATAACATCAATCAGAACCATGTGCAATTATGGCTGTTAGGGGAGTAACAAGTATTTGTACTGCACTTCTACACACAGGCACAACAGCAAGCACGAAGTAAAACGTCAGACAGAGAGATGTGTAGGTGTTTTTAAACCCAACTTTATGCAGACAGGAAGTCTCTTCTTAACTGAACTTCCTTTAGAGGACACATTGTAAAAAGTACATGCAACACAGCCTGCACGCTGTATGAAATGCAGTATATCATAACACGGGTTGTTACATCTATATGCTAACTCCTTACAACAGAAGCAGATGAACAAAAGATTGTAGTTCAGTAAGTAAATGTTAAGTTCCAAAGAGTAAATGATATTAAATGCATATATCACATTTCACACAAGTTTTTTTAGTTTGTGGGTCTTAAGAACTACAATATACCTCAATGAAGTTGTGATTGAAAGTTTGCCGCCCCATACTTTCCCTGATCATGTACACACAGACACACAAACTTCAGACATTAGAACAGAGATCTCTTTTACTACGCAAACTGTGTGTGTCATTTAACATACTGATCAAAAAGCAAACTCTTGTGCTTTGTATTTTCCCAGGTAAACTTTATGTTTCTACCCACTGAGTTGATGTGAACAGCAACGACTTCTACTTCTTGGGTTTTGGTTTTAACCCAGGTTTCATCCACATGTGGCTGTGGCTAGGTGCTGTCACTGTGAATGAGGCAAGAGGTTGACTTTTCACTTCCTCCATGTCAAGGCTAGTTACAGTGAGTGTTACTGGGAAGCCCAAAGTACATTCATGTTTTTGTCAGTAGCAACCGTCGTTGTATTTGAAATACGTGGTGGCAAAGGTCTGACAGCAAATCTGATTGGGGGAAAAACTGGCTCTGTTTTCTAAGGAGCTGCCTTGCTGTCATTATCTGACACATTTGGATCTGTTGTAAGTTTTTTTTTTTACCTTGTGGGTGACGTCAGTAGAGTTTTTGATGTGATGGTGTTTATTTTCCAAAAGGGAGGCTATGATGGATTGCGAGGTGCTTGGAAATGTTGTAGGTGGCTGAGTTTATACAGTTAGCAATGGGTCTGAGTGGGACTTTGTGGATCTTTATTAGTCCATCTGTCCTGTGTATAGAATCCCCTGGGTACAGATTGTTGTACGTAGAGTGGTTGCTTGTGGGGTCTCACCTTAAAGTTTCATAGGTACTGTTGTGAGGAGTGTAGAAATCTTGGTCGCAAATGAGTGTCTGCAGTGTTCAAGATACATGTTTTACTATGCCCCTGCTTGTATGTACACCTATAAATTAGCTAAAAAACAATGACATTGGTGCTCACTTGGTAATATTGTTGGACGGGTGGGCAGACCAGCTCAATAGTACCACACTGCCCTCTTCTGGTGTTAAGAAACACATTTGTCTTAGGAGAAAATCCTCAAATTTTTCATGATGGATTAACTAATAGACAATGATGAATCATTTGTTTTTATGTGAGTTTATTATGTTAAAATTTAGTTATTAAGCAAAAAGACGTGAAAACATCCTTAAATTCAATTCAATTCAATTCAATTCAATTTTATTTATATAGCGCCAGATCACAACAACAGTCGCCTCAAGGCGCTTTATATTGTACAAAAGTACATACAGAGAAAACCCAACAATCATATGACCCCCTATGAGCAAGCACTTTGGCGACGATGGGAAGGAAAAACTCCCTTTTAACAGGAAGAAACCTCCGGCAGAACCAGGCTCAGGGAGGGGCGGCCATCTGCTGCGACCGGTTGGGGTGAGAGAGGAAAATAACAGGATAAAGACATGCTGTGGAAGAGAGACAGAGATTAGTAACAGGTTCAATTCAATGCAGAGAGA
>VUQR01032024.1:0-18083 GCA_015108515.1 Hemichromis elongatus
AAATTTGTAAACTAAACTTTTTGTTAAATATTCCTCCCAACATGTATACATCACTCTGAGCAGCAAAATAACATCTTTTCTTCCCTTCAGTTCGTTTCAGGATGTTTGCACTGACACCCCAGATGCAGCCTGTAGAGAGGGATGAAGCAGCCCAAACTGATCCTTCCATTGTCATTGAGTTTGTGGTATTGTGTTTTATTCTTTATGGGCTCAGAATTGAAAGTGACATTATGCAATAAGCCTTAGCAAGGAAAACAAATATTTTCTTTGCAAATGAACAAAATAAACCAAACCACATCAACTTTGTCTATTGAATGTTTTATATTGTCATTTACATTTTAGTTTTGAAACTTTATTTTTTTCCACAGACACCAGAAGGAATTGTTTTACCACTTGATTCAGTCGTTCTAAAATCAGGTATCCACTCCGGAAATTTCCTGCTTGGTGAATTTGTTAGGTGAGTATTATTATTATTATTATTATGTACATATTATGTAGTGTAGTGTGTATTAGATTGATTTTTTTTTTTTTGCTATATAATCAGATTTGCATATACAGCCATTATAGTGTAATTAGCTACTGTGTGTAGAATATATTCTGCAGTCTGATTAATGTGTTACCTTCCATTTTATGAATGCTTGAACTATTTGTTTGATTAATTTCTCTCTTTCTCTCTCTCTCTCTCTCTCTCTCTCTCTCTCTCTCTCTCTCTCTCAATATGTGTCTATGTGTGTGTGTGTAGTACTGGACTATGGAAAGTGGTGGCTAAATTCGAGAGCAACCCACAGCAAATCTATTCTGCAGAATTTGAGGTCAAAGAGTATGGTGAGCATCCCATTAGCTGTATTGTACTTGCATGACATTTATTTACTGTTTTTAAATGTGCAGTGTTGGATCTAATACTTAGACCCCACTGACTCAGAGACCAATCACTTGTGTACGAAAGCAAGACCACATCACTTTTTGTCATTTACTTGCTGCAAGAGGAGCCCAATCATGATCTTGGAGCTGCAAGCTCCTCACCTGATCCCAGCCAACTCCAAACTCTGGCCCCCTCTCACAGCCCTTTTATTAATATCAGAATTTACACAAACATGTCATTAATCATGCGACAGATAAGACCCTCACATGTGATTTGTGTGACTGCGATGTGTGAGCATGTGATGTGTGTGTGTGTGTGTGTGTGTGTGTGTGTATAAATAGAGGTGAGCATTCTTGCTAAAGATCTAATCATCTTGCACAGTGACAACCATATTGATCCACAATTCTCATGCAGTTCAAATAGTAGTAACTTCAACTTGACACAGCAAATATTTTAATCTTGCAGTTCTTCCCAGTTTTGAGGTGAAACTCACACCATTAACACAATTCTTCCATGTGAACAGCAGAGATTTCACCGTCAGAATCAAAGCTACGTATGTAATTGTTTTGTGGATTCAAGTAGTATGTATATGATCCTTTGTTGTTACAGTTTGACCAGGCTTCAAACTGGTTGTTCACAAACACATCTTTATTCTGTGGTTTAGATATCTGTTTGGTCAAGAGGTGGATGGAACAGCTTATGTGGTATTTGGGGTTATCAGAAAGGACCAAAGTAAGCAGAGCTTTCCAGACTCTCTTCAGAGAGTGCCGGTGAGCCCATATTTATACTTAAGATTTAGGATGTCCATATAAAGTGATGCTGACATAAGAGTTTGACTACCTCCTAATATTCACAAACTGTATTATGGTGCTATAACTTTAAAACATATTTTTACATGAACTTCTTTATGTTGCTGAATTAGATTGAAAATGGTGAAGGAGAGGCAACACTGAGGAGGGAGGACATAACAAAAGTTGAGAATAACATCAACAACCTTGTAGGGGGCGCCATATTTGTATCTGTCAGTGTGCTGACAGAAAGCGGTAAGAAAAAAAACTTGTGTATTTGAGCCTATTCACATTTTTTTATATGTTAATTTCAATGTTGCACCAGTTTTAGACCATATTTGGTAGGAGAGTAATTGATTTTTGTATATTTATTTACTTTTTTATTTTTATTTTTTGTAAAAAGAAAGTGAGTAATTTAAAAACAAATGAATTCTGACAATTTTGTGTGCATGTAAGTATCTTCTTGCATTCTGTCACAGGTAGTGAAATGGTGGAGGCTGAACTGAGAGGTATCGAGATTGTTACATCACCCTATACGATCCACTTTAAAAGAACTCCAAAATATTTTAAGCCAGGAATGTCCTTTGATGTTGCGGTAAACTAATTAAAATTTACATAGCTTGACATTATATTACACATTGAAAACATAATTTTGGTATTTCATTTATGAAATTTGAAGAAAATATAATTCATTTACAAAGTCTTATGATTCAGTTTCTTTTTTCTGATGTCAGGTTGAAGTTTTAAATCCTGATGAAACTCCAGCAAACAATATTCCAGTTGTGGTTAATCCTGGTGCAGTCAGGGGAATCACTGCAGCTAATGGCATGGCTCGGCTTCCCATCAATACAGGGGCAAATCAAGCCGAGCTGAGAATCACTGTAAGTTTTGAGTTTTAAAAGAAAGCTTTAAAGAAAACAAAAACAACAGAGTCTTCAAAAAGAAAACAAAAACAAACAACAGTGTATATATTTGTATATACTATATATGTCTGTATGTTCTCTTATGTCAAGTTTTAATATTTGCTCCTTAACAGGCAGGCCAATTGAAACAAAACTTTGCACAAACATTGGAATTAGAGTCAGAATTACATTTATTGCCATGTCAATTTCATTCTTGCAAGAAACAGTCAGACAGCAATTATTACCATCTGTATGTTTTAAAAAAATGTTATATATCTATTTATTATATTTATTATCTGTTCATCATTACTCTGTGGATGGATTGTTTTACACATCACATTCAGTGAAAATCGCTGTCACAAAAACAACCCATTTTGCTAATTCCACTATTACTACTATTACTGATACTTACTTCTTTCAACTTCTACCACTACTGTTACTACAATGAACACAACTCAAACTACTACTACTGCTAATAATAATGACTATGTTAAAAATAACTTAATAATAATAGGGCAGCACAGTGGCTGCCAGAATGCTATTTTGGATTTTTCTGGCCCATTTAACACTTGCTTACACATTTACTGCCTTCAGGCAATATAAAAGCAAGATCATTTTTGACCCCTTTCTACAATAACATGAAAACATGAACAAGAATGTGATTATCACTAATTTATCACTTGTTGCTCATGGGTAATGTATGCTTCCCTTTATTTACAGATCATGGCTGATGCTTGTATTTTTGCACATAAAAATACTGGAATGCTTATGTCTGTGTGCCTTTAATTACAGGCAATGACAGATCACGAAATTCTTACACCTGATAAACAAGCAAGAGCCGAGATGACAGCAAGACCATACCAAAGCAAGACCAGGACTTTTATCCACATAGGTGAGAAAAATCCTGAAGAAGCATTGCATAAAGTAAAAGTATAAACAGTGTTGGGAAGATTACTTTTAAAATGTATTCCACAGATTACAGAATACATGCCCCAAAATGTATTTTGTAACGTATTCCTTATGTTACTCAATTAGAGTAATGGATTCTGAATACTTTAGATTACCTAATATATTATCATGCTTTTTACAACTACATGAATGTACTATTGCTGGATGATTTATTACTATTACTTAAGGTTACTCGTCATAGCAATACCAACTAGATTTTTAAATATTAATATAAAATGAGTAGCAGTAGGGTGGACATTAGGTAAGGCTGCACTTTTTGCATCGATCTCTTATAAAAAAAACAAACAATTTTTCGCACATATATAAAACAGGTCCGCGGCTCTATAGTAAAGTGACCTAATAGTTCGGGTTCCATGTCAGGCTCGTAGCCGAAAACCAGCTTTACTTTGGTGTCTGGATCAACTTTGCTAGCGAGAGACAGAGAGAGGCGTTGAAAGGCTGCTCCAACGGAACTTATCGTTTCGGAGGAAATTACGAACACAGTTTACAGTCGAGTTTAAACAGCTTTCTTACAACTGGGCTTGTCAGGCACTCTTTTTGGCTGCAGTGGTTATTATTATATTTACATGCTTCCATCTCCCGTATCTGGTCGGTGACAACTCATGCTTTTCGACTCTCCTTTTTCTCCCTACTTCACCTTCACATACATGAGTATGGCAGTGAATTCTCCCTGCAGCACGGACTACCGATCAGGCTACAGTCTTTAGGGCTATGCCTGTAACACTCTGCTTATTGACTTCACATTAAATAATTTTTTGTATAATAATTTTTCAAAATATTTCTTCACATCATTAATACAGGCCCCAAGTAAGGGTGACATGGGCCGCGAGATTGAGACAAAGGCATTAGAGCCTGTTATTGCGTGTTTTGCTGGGTTTCCACCAGCGTAGAATTACCAGAAATAGAGAGGGCATAGCCTAACATATGAAACAGGAAAAGGCCACCGTGTAATCCATTTATTTCAACAAAGTAACTAATGGAATGCAGTTACTCTCATATTTTGTATTTTAAATACATAACGCTGGTACATGTATTCTGTTACTCCCCAACACTGAGTATAAAGATTGTTACTGTAGGTAGAAGTGGATGTATTCTGTGTGAAACATACACTAAAAGATGTCTTCAGACTATAGCATTTATTGAAACATATTTGCAGGTGTGGATGCAGCTGAGCTGAAATTAAGAGACAATCTAAAAATCAACCTAAATCTCAACCCACAGCCAAATCAAAATTATGATATCACATATCTGGTAAGAGAGTTATTTCTTTTTTTATATTTATTTATTCATTGTCAGGTTAATTATTTGTTTATTTTTTTCTGTGATGCACAACCATTCATAGTACATATATGTGTGCTTAAGATATTAGGTATTGATGTGTAAATCTGTTTCCCCAGATCCAAAGCAGAGGTCAGCTAGTGAAATATGGCCGTTACAAGACAAAAGGCCAAGGACTGATTTCCCTGATAGAACCAATCACCAAAGAAATGCTGCCATCATTCCGCATCATAGTCTACTACCATACAAGTTCAAATGAAGTGGTATCAGACTCTGTCTGGGTAGATGTCAAAGACACCTGCATGGGCACTGTAAGAGATTTAAGAGCTGTGAAAGAGTGAATCTTTACAGCCAAATGCACAAATGTTGCTCATTTCTACAGTAATAGTTATTTTTTTGACATATGCAAATTTGCATGTCACATTTATTCAGCTAAAACTGGAATCCTCACGACCTTCTGCAGTCTATGAGCCTCGCAGGATGTTTGGTTTGAAAGTCACAGGAAATCCAGAGGCCACAGTGGGACTGGTTGCCGTTGACAAAGGTGTCTACGTCCTAAACAACCAGCACCGCCTGACACAGAAAAAGGTCATTTCTCATTATTTTTGCTTTTTATATTTTATAATACTGTATTTTAGCTACAGTAAACAAATTGCACATGTTAGATTTCATATTTATTTAAGTATTGCATAGATACTTGTTATGTTGTTACAGCTTGTTAACCTGTGCCTCAGCACAACTACACATTAGCTGGAGCACATGCCAGATGGTCTGTAGGTCCCCAGTGTGATTTTTTGGTCTGAGTGTGTAGATATGAGGAAAGATTATTGTGAGTCTAAAATGTAAAAAAAAAATCGAAATATGACAGTGAATGTAATGTAATAATGTACAATGTCAAAAAGACGTGTTTTCTTTTTTAGCCTATTTTATTTTAAAGATTTGTGAGCCATATTCAAGTCCTCCTACTGTGAGCTTACTGATACAAATGGTCTGTATGATTTACATTCTTGGATGTGTTTGTACTTTAACCTGTAGGTGTGGGACATAGTAGAGCAGTTTGACACAGGCTGCACACCTGGTGGAGGAAAGGACAGTATGGGTGTATTCTTTGATGCTGGGCTATTGTTTGAGTCCAACACCGATGCAAAGACCGCGTATAGACAAGGTGACAACGCAACAGAACATCCCACTCTTTTACTGTTGTCTAATACTTTTTTTTCGGCTTCAATGCAAAATTCTTAAAGAATGAGTTTATGATTCATCAGAAACATATAAATAAAGTTTAAACATTATACTTAAAAAAAATGAAAAAATCTTTCTATCATGAACAGTCCAAAAAAAGAGTTGTGTTATATTCTTCCACTTATAGTAACAAAAAAAACAAACAAATTATGATTCAGGCTTCATATGGTTTAATATGGTATATTTTGTCTGTGTTGGATTTTACAGAAATGAAATGCCAGCCCGCTAACAGAAAGAAACGCAACACTGCTGTAATGGATGTCAGAAACAGCTTATGTAAGTATATAGATAGATAGATAGATAGATAGATAGATAGATAGATATTTTCTGTTTACATAAAGACAAATTTACAATATGTTTGTAACCTTACAGTGAATCACAGTTCTTATACTTTCGCTATTTTCAGTAAAAAATTTTACAGACCCATTGGAATCTGAGTGTTGTCTGGATGGCATGAAGGAAACGCCCCTTTCATACACCTGTGAGGTACGGAGCGAGTACATTGTTGATGGTCAAGCCTGCCGTGATGCTTTCCTCCGCTGCTGCAAGGCAGTGGAAACCCTTCGAGCAGAGAAGAGGGAGGAAAACCTCAAACTGGCTCGAAGTAAGACATGGAAACGAAATGGGTGATGGTTATCTGTAGTTGTACTATTTGTCATAAAATTCACAAAATTATGTTATGTTATAATCAAAATCCAGGTGAAGCAGAAGACAGTTTCGAGGACAGCAATAAAATTGTTACTCGTACCAACTTCCCTGAAAGTTGGCTGTGGTCAGATATCAAACTGCCTCCTTGTCCTAGAAACACACCTAATTGGTGAGTCATTGTAAAACACAAAAACATAGAAAATGAAAATGAAAAGAAATGATAAGTTAATTTATTATCACAGTTACATCTCAAGAAATCCCTCAGACTGTTAACCCTTTTCTGTGTTTCAGTGAAACCACATCATTTGTGAAAAATGTTCCTTTGCAAGATTCAATCACAACCTGGCAGTTCACTGGCATCAGTCTGTCAAGTACTCACGGTGAGGACTGAGTGACTAAAATATGGCCTTTTTATGTCCCCCATCCCCCTTTTTGTATTCATTATTATTCATTATTATTAAATTATTTTCATTGTTTGCATATTTTCTTTAAGGAATCTGTGTCGGTGATCCATTTGAGGTCATTGTCAAGAAGGATTTCTTCATTGATCTCAGGCTACCTTATTCTGCTGTACGTGGAGAGCAGATAGAAATCAAAGCAATCCTCCATAACTACAGCCCTGATGAAATCACCGTAAGTACAGAACAACAGTAAATACAGGACTTAAACACAGTGAGGTTCATACATGTCATCTTGTGCAGTTTATTTTGTACATTTTCATGTTGTGTTCTCAAAATCCTTTGAAAAAAAGAGAAGTGATTATTAAAGAGATTACTTTAACAAAGCTCAGAGATTTAGTGGGTGTTATGCTTAGTTTATATAAAAATTTAGTTTTTTGTTGTTTTGGTTTATGAGCCTAAATTGTTTATTCTTTTATGTCTTGTATATGAGTGTAGACTTGTATATAGTTAAACATATATGGACTATATAAAGTTGAATTCTGAATACTGATCTGTATTTAATGGAATTTGAATTTAGGGGTAGGAACAGAAAAAGTGTAAGCTTCATCCTACTTCTTTTTAAGCATAAGCTTTGTGTAGACATGGAGGTGTTCATGAAAATTTGATGTTTTTACGTTTTTCTTTTCTCTTGTTTTTTCAGTTTATCATCAACTAAAATTGAAAAGCGCGATCCCTTTTTCACGTTGAGTTTATTACCTTGGTTTTTAATAAATACTGAGTAACTGAAAACTGAAAAAAGCAATGCTCAAAAAAATCTCTGTACTTCATCAGGATCTTTATATTCTTCAAGTTTGAACCGTCACATGTTTCAGTCTCTTCTCCAACTCTGTCATTGCTGTTTTTCTTTCATAAAGGTACGCGTGGATTTGACTGAGGAGGCGCATGTGTGCAGTTCAGCTTCAAAACGTGGTAGGTATCGCCAGGAGGTCATTGTTGGGCCCGAGACTACACGATCTGTACCCTTCATCATTATTCCCATGAAGGAGGGAGAACGCCGCATTGAGGTTAAAGCAGCTGTTAAGGATTCATCTCTCAATGATGGGATCATGAAGATGTTGCGCGTTGTGGTAAGAAAAGCAATGTTTGCTATTTGTATTTCAAAAAATGTGTTTGCTATCAATTCCCTATTAAATAAAACTAAAAATATTTTTCTTATCTGAGTGTGAACAGGTGTTTCAAAATTGTTAATAATAAAATAATTTGAAGGTTATTGCTTGTTTTGGGTTAGGCACAAAAAAGGAACAGACAGAAACAATAACAAGAGTCTGAAAGGTAAACTGCCAAAACTGAGCCAGTAGAAAAAAAAGACACAGTTATTTATTATAAACATTATAAACAAAAAACAGTTTTTTCCATTTTTTATTTCTAAAAATAATGGTTATCATCAATACTGACATATATTATTGTAATATATGCTATGGCTACTTCTCTCACACACCAAGAGAGGTTCACTTCACACAACAAGACTACAAAGTTTAGTCACACAGGAGGCAGTTAGGCTTAGAAAGACAAATTGTTGAGGACTTACAGACTTTACAATTTAATTACAGATTTATTACCTACTCTGTGGCTACAGCACTTTTCTTGGCTACAATAATAATGATTTCTAATGTTTGTCTATTTTCCAGCCTGAGGGCGTACTGGTTAAACAGCCAAAGATCATAACTTTAGATCCTGTTAAGAAAGGAGAAGGTGAGTTTATTCATTAAAAAACTACATTCACAGTCACACCCTAATTTTTCACTGATCTCCCAACATTAACATTTTTTCTCTTTTTAGATGGTGTACAGAACGAAGTTCTTAACAGTGGAATTCAAAAGAAAGATTTGGTTCCAAACACACCTACTAGCACACAGATCTCTGTGACAGGTGAGAAATATTTGAATTTGGACAGTTTATGTGATTCAGTCCCTATATCACCCTGAATCTCCCATTGTACATTATTATTGTTGTCATTTGGACCTGACTGCCTCCATGGCTGTTGTGAACCTTTTTTTTTTTATGTGTTTGCATGCAGGGAGAGAACAGTTATCTCAGCTGGTGGAGAATGCAATTAGTGGTAACTCAATGGGTACTCTAATCAGACAACCCTCAGGGTGTGGAGAGCAGAACATGATGTCAATGACCCTGCCTGTTATTGCAACCTTGTATCTGGACAAAACCAAACAGTGGGAAACTGTGGGCTTTGAGAAACGTAATGAAGGCCTCCAACATATAAAAACTGGTAGGCTGTCACAGATGCACACAAATTCTTTGGTAACACAATAAACACAAAGAGCTACTCAACCTTGCTTCTAATAGTTAAGAGTCAGACGCAAGTTGAATATCAGTAAGCAAAAGGATTGTTTTATTTTTTTGTTGTTTTGTCAAGGTTACACAAACGAGTTGGCCTTCCGTAAAGGTGATGGATCTTTTGCTGCATTTACCAATCGCGCAAGTAGCACCTGGTGAGGCAACCACAAACATCCATGAATTCTTACACAGTATTTTGCACATGCAGCTTGAATGTCTGATTTTACACTGGCAATATATTTTATGGGCAAATAAAAGGAAAGTAAGCTATTGCATCCTCTCTTCATCTCCATAAGGCTGACTGCGTATGTTGCCAAGGTGTTTGCAATGGCCCATCATCTGGTTGCAATACAAGCTAATGTGGTCTGTGATGCTGTCAAGTATCTTATTCTCAAAGGACAACAACCTGATGGTGTTTTCAAAGAATTTGCACCTGTATATCACGGAGAGATGACAGTGAGTGCACTGGTTTCATTAACACCAGTTCTTCATGTATACTTAAAATACAAAAACTGCTAATAATTAAAAAAATAATAATAATATGATAATAATATGTTTGTGCTTCATCTGTAGGGTGATGTGGCCGGCTTAGATTCAGATGCCTCCATGACAGCTTTCTGCCTCATTGCAATGCAGGAGTCACGCTCAATATGTTCTGACACTGTCAATGTGAGTATTTCACCTGCATGCATTATCTCTTGGCAAAAATTGTTCTTACGAAGTATGTGATATATTTAAACGGTAATACTTTGTATTGCACTTGCATTGAAGAATTAAACCACAGACCAGCTAAAACAGACAGAATTTAATTTTTCTTACCAGCATGTTCTGTAGTCATATCTATATGGAGATCTTGTAAATTATAGATCTTGTAAATTATAGATTGATAGTTGATAAGAACATAAAAGAACAAAACATAAAAATATTCACTCTGCCCCTCTTTGTGACTTGGATACAACAAAGCCTTTATTATGGTGCACTCAGTGGTCCAAATCCTAATTTTAACTTTCTCAATTAATTAGACTTGAGGTTCACAAGAGGAAGAAGAACAAATGCTCCAAAATTCCTAGATAGGAGTTAATGTTATGTTTCTTTATTTTCTGTTTTCCTATCACTCATTGTTTTCCTCTCTTTTTCTTTTTTCATCTACCCAGAGTCTTCCAGGCAGTATAGACAAAGCAGTGGCCTACCTGGAGAAGCGCCTACCCAGCCTCACCAACCCTTATGCTGTGGCCATGACATCATATGCACTGGCAAATGAAAACAAATTGAACAAAGAGACCTTATACATATTTGTTTCCCCAGGTTTGTTCACACACACACACACACACACGCTTGTTCAGCTATCTTAGTGAGGACCTTCATTGACACAATGCTTTTCCTAGCCCCTTACCCTAACCCTGACCATTAAAAACCCTAACCCTAATCATAACCTAATTGTAACCCTGACACTAAAACTACATTTTGAGCCTCAAAAATGCCTTTGAATTTATGAGGACCAGTGTGTATGTCCTTACAAGTATAGTAGAATGCAGATTTTAGGCCTCATAAAGATAGCTAGATAGGAACATGCGCACACATATTCTAACACTTTAATTAATGGTCTGGTATTTTCAGTGCTTTTCAGTTGCTGTCCTGTTTTTCTCTCATACAGGTCACATAAGCATAAGCTAAAATACAATACTTTTTTTTTAATCAATGGTTGCTAATGGAGTAAATGTACTCAAGATGGAACCGGTCCAGTGACACTGTTTTTATTTAAAGTAAAGTTACAAACAAAAGTTGACAGCAAAAGAAATGTGAGTTAGTGTGTCCAGGGTTGCAATATTTACAAATCCACAGAAACTGTCTCTCTTAAAAAATCATTCAGACACAGCCAGGATTCCTAAACAGAAGCTATATATATGTATTTGGAGAGTTTACAGATTTTTGATCAAATTTAAGGATTTTAGGTGCACCTTATAGAGCAGAAAATACAATATACATATATTTATATATAGGGATTGAAAATTTACTACTGAGGTAGATGTGTTGAAGGTATATTATAGTAATAAAAATGTACATGTGTGATTGTGTCTGTCAGCTCTATCTCACTGGCCTGTACCAAGGGGGCGTATTTACACTCTAGAAGCCACAGCTTATGCTCTTCTTGCTCTTGTCAAGACTCAGGTGAGCATGTCCAAATTATATCACCCATCTGTCATTCATGTGTCACTAAATTATAACAGGCTTTGGACACAAAATCACTGAAAATTTGTTTTACAGTATTGAATCAGTATATCATCGCTGACCACTCCAGGGTACCATTTATTTAACTGGGAAATTCCAGCACAATGAAAATAATTTCTACATTTAGTTTTGTGTCATGTTATTATTGTGTGCAAATGTAAATTAAAACAATGACAGATTTCTTTGTACAGCCTCGTCATGAACTATGAAAACTATGTTTTTTGCACTAGTCAAGTTTCTGGACTAGATTTTAATTACACCTGAATAAAGAGCTGATAAAAAAAAACCTAAAACTCTAATATACCATTAAAAAATATTTTTCCATTATTTATTTTAAAACTCTACTCTTGTCTTGTGCTGTTCTAATAAAGAACCTTGAAGATGCCAGACCTGTTGTAAGATGGTTCAATGAACAACAGAAGGTGGGCGGAGGCTATGGATCAACTCAGGTAACACAAAACTTCTCGTCAATCAAGATATCTCAGGCAGATATTTTATGCATATTATCTCATCTTATAACCTTTTCTCTTTTTCCCTCACTTTTCTTCTCTCCAGGCTACTATAATGGTTTATCAAGCTATAGCAGAGTACTGGATCAATGCTAACGAACCACAGTATGATCTGAATGTGGACATCAAGTTGCCAGGAAGGTCAGCACCTGAAATGTACCATTTCAACCACGAAAGCCACTATTTCACAAGAACCTCTAAAGTAAGAACACACAGTTAATAAATGCCAGTACTGCTAGTGTTAGTGTCTAACTGCTATTCTGTCTTTTTGGCAATCCATCTCACCACTCTGCACTCACTTTTTTTTCATAACCGACAGAATTTATGAGAAGATTCAATGCAATTTAAATCCAATGAATGGGAGAAAAGTGAGCTTATTTCCGTTTTTTTTTTTTTTTTTTTTTTTTTTTTTTTTTCATCTTTGTGTGTTTGTACATATTAATTCCAACAGATTAATGCTATAAACCAGGACATCCAAGTGACTGCTCGGGGAAGAGGAGAAGCAACAGTGACAGTAAGTTATCTGTCAGTTGATCACTTCCGAATTGTAGACTTTTAAACCTTAAAAGAAAAGCATTACAAAAAGTTGTTTATCACATAATATAAAAATACACTTTTTCCAATGCAACAGATGGTATCACTGTATTACGCTAAGCCCAAAGAACAGGCGAGTGACTGTCAGGATTTTACCCTCTCAGTGGATCTCATAGAAGGTACTTTGATGTCCTTCATCTCCTTTTTTATTTTACTTATCTGCATGTTTTCATTAAATCTGTTTGTTTCAATTTATTACATTTTATTTGTGTGTGTTATTTTTTTTTCTTTTCCTGATTCTTTCAGATAAAACAAATGCGAAAGACAAGATATACAAGCTTAGGATAGAGGTCATGTAAGTACAATATAAACTACACTTTAGAAATAGTATTGACTTAATAGTTGTTCTTTGTTCCCCTCCATTTAACTCTGCTGTCATTGTAATCATCCTTATCATTCTCTCTACAGGTATAAGAACAGGGATCGTGATGCAGGCATGTCAATCTTGGATATTGGCTTACTAACTGGTTTTGTTGTTGAAACAAAAGACTTGGATTTGGTAAGAAGCCATACTCACATTAAGTAAGTTATGTGGTTACGGTTAAATAATAAGACCTCTTAATGTTTAAAAACTTGTCTTTATGTGTGGCTGTAGTTGTCTAGAGGACGTGGCCGCACCATATCAAAATATGAGATGAACACAGTCCTTTCAGAAAGAGGCTCACTCATCATTTACTTGGACAAGGTTGGAAACTCACACCAATCGTTCTTCTTATACCCCTTTTTTCCACTTTGCCTCTTTTTATTGATCTTTTTCACTTTTGTATTTGTCTGTATTTTACTTCCTAGGTTTCTCACACACGACCAGAGGAAATTGCTTTTAGGATCAAACAGGAAATGCCAGTGGCCGTGTTACAACCTGCAGCTGTATCTGTCTATGAATATTATGAACGTGAGTCTCATAAACATGTTACCTTTAGGTTTTCCAGTCATGTCTATGGCCACTGGTGTATTCAACAAAGTGTGTAGACATGAAAACTGCTTCTGCAAAAATTTTTGAAAGAATGGGTCACTCTCAGAAGGTCAGTGAATTCCCTCCTGGTACCATGATAGGTTGACACCTGCGCTGCAAGTCCATTCATGACAACAATCCATTGGTAGTGCTAATAAACAAAGTGGCAGTGATTGGGGATGACAGAGCATAGAGTGTTTCATGGAATGAGATTCGATGGCCAAGCAGCTGTACTTGTCTGGCTCCATTGTGCCAAATGTAAGACTTGGTAGAGGGGGGGCTTTTTGTGTAATATTGGTATCTGATCTCACAAATGCACTTTGGGAAGAATGATAAAGAAAATTCCTATAAACACACTCTTGAACCTTGTCAAAAGCATCCCAGAAGAGTTGAAGCTGTTAATGCTGCAAAGGTTGGACTGACATCATATTAAACCTTATGAAAGGGTTTAAGAATGGGATGTCACTCACGTTCATTTGTGTGTGAAGGCAGAAGAGCAAAATACTTTTGGCAATGTAGTGTAAATGGCTGTCACAAAATAATAGTCAAATACTTTTTTCTTTTTTTTTTAATGCAGAAACACGCTGTGTTAAATTCTACCATCCACAGAGGGAAGCTGGAAAACTAATGCAGCTCTGTAGAGATAACATATGCACATGTGCTGAAGGTAAATACAATCATATACATCTGATTTTAAACAGTAATTAAAAAGTTTTCATCGATTTTTACTATAAACTTTAAAAGGTAAAAGAATACAGAAGTGTGATTAAAATAAAGGTTTTAATGTATTAGTCAAATTTTAAGTAAAGCTGTTTTTTATGTAGTTTTCAATCATGGACTCCTGTATCCTGAAGTACTCCTGAGTCAAATAAAAGAAACATATTTGAGCAAATTAGATGTAAAATTTGGTTTGCAGTAAAAAAAACAAAGGTTTATGTTGGAGACAGTAGTCACAGAGCAGGAAGTAAATGCTTATTGATATATTTGTTGTATATTCCTTTACATATCTGCAGTCACCAATCAACACAAATATATACATCAGCTTTGTATTTTTAGCCTTTCCCTATTATGTACTTACAGAGAACTGCAGTATGCAGAAGAACGAAAAGGTCCCCAATGATGACCGCCAAACTAAAATTTGTGAGACTACAGAGACCAACAAAGTAGACTATGGTAAACAAACACAGATGGATGTTTATTTAATAGGATATAGTAAAGCAAAAAGCTAAACTCTATACTCTTGCTTACAGCTTACAAAGTACTGGTGGAAGAGTTTACAGCAGAGCTATCCACAGACAGTCACAAAGTCAAAGTGGTGGAAACCATCAAAGAAGGCAAGTACTTACATCCTTTAAATGTCTATTTTAAAGGAAATTACACGTTTGTTTTTGTGGCATTAATGTAGCAGTGGCCTTATTATTTTCTATTATAGCCACAAAACATGAGTCAATTAGATAAAACTGCTGTTTGCTGTTGTACTGAGAGGTACATTTAATACTCAGTATAAACATATTGCTAAAATACTAGTATTGTGTACATATATATACACATATACACACTATATTATGATGATTCAGCCAGGAGTATATTAATATATAATATAAATGAACATATATGTTTAACTACAACTTGAGCAACACATTCAATTATTCCTAAATCACTGCTCTTAACTGTCATATCTTAATTACAGGGAGTCGTGATGTTGGTTCACTTAATAAAACTCGCACATTTCTCAGTTATCAACGCTGCAGAGAAGCTTTAAGTCTGGAACAAGGAAAAACCTACCTTTTCATGGGCTCAGATAAAGATATTCACAGAGATGACAAAAAGAATACGTAAGTGTATTGTTTGTTGGATTGTGCATGTGTGTGGTGTAAATTTAAACTCATTTTAAAGTTCTGTAATGTAATCATAGTTTCAATGAATAAATTTACCTTCATTTATCTTGAACTGTGTAGATTTATCACAGTTGTTTATTCCAAATTTTGATAATTGGCAACACAAACACTATTTTTCTTTCAATTGTTTTTCTCAGGTTCGAGTACACAATTGGTGAGAAAACCTGGGTTGAGTACTGGCCTACAAAGGAAGAGTGTCAGAGTGACAAATACCGGAATGTCTGCTTGGGCATGGAGGAGATGGTCACTCAGTACTTAATTTTTAAATGCCAAGGGTAGCGAAACAAAATCAAAAACGATTTCAAATTTTGCTGTTCTGCTGTTTTTACAATTTTCTGTAAAACAGAAAGTGATATGCCATAAGGGTTACACCATTTCACTGCAGTGATTAAAATGTATTCAAATTTGGTACTTTTGTGTCTTTTGTTGACATGGTTCGTGGTTAATAAAGAACAAAAAAGAATAAAACATTTGAAATAAAACATCTTGAATTGCAAATCTCAGTTTTCTAAATTTTATTTCATTTATAGAGTGCCAAATCACAATAACAGTTCTCTCAAGGTGCATATGATAAAGATAAAGATACAGAAACTTTTATTGTCATTGTAGTTATACAACAAAACTCACAGAGGCCAGCAGCAATAGAATAAAATAAGACAAGAAGCAGCATAGTAACATAATAAACGTAGTAAAAGTATAAAATATAAAAAGGGCACGTAGCACAGTAAATAGAAGAAAAATATAATAGTATTTACAATATGGTAGTTTGTGCAGTGCAAACAGTATAATATATTATAGCAGTATTTACAGTGTGGTAATTAAGTGCAAACATCAATGCCCAGTAAGTGACTGTGCATTAGCAGCAGACATGACATGGGGTAGAGGAGAGAGAGGGAGAGTTAGCTATTGTGTGTTAAGGGAGGAGTGGCACAAGCTACAGCTCTGGGGAAAAAGCTGTTCTTTAGGCTGTTTGTGTGGGTTCTGATTGCCCTATATCTCTTCCCTGATGGGAGGGGTACAAAAAGTCTGTGACCTGGATGGGTTGGTTCCTTGATGATGCAGCTAGCTTGCTTCTGTAAACGGCTAGCATAGACCATGTTGAGATTCAGGAGTTTAGTTCCAATGATCCTCTGGGCAGATTTGATGGTCCGGGTCAGAGCTCGACGGTTTTCTGTAGTGCAGCTGGAGTACCACACTGCAATGCAGTGACAGAGGATGCTTTCTATCATGCTCCTGTAAAAGTTTACTAAGAGCTGGGTTGGCACATTTGCTTTTTTAAGTTTCCTTAGGAAGAAAAGTCTCTGTTGTGCTTTCTTCACTAAGTGGGATGTGTTAGTAGTCCATGTGAGATCTTTTGTTATAAGTAGGCCCAGGAATTTAATGTCATTCACCCTCTCAACTTCCTCACCATTTATGAGGAGGGGTGGTAGTGTTGATTTCTTGGCTCTTCTGTAGTCTTCAACGATCTCCTTTGTTTTGGCAGTTTTCAAAACCGGGTCGTTGTTTCCATACCATTTGATTAGATGTTGGACGTCCTCTCTGTAGTGAGACTCGTTGTTGTCTGATATCCTTCCCACTATTGTGGTGTCATCAGCAAACTTCACTATGGTATTAGAAGAGGAGTGGATGGGTTTGCAGTCGTGTGTGAATAGGGTGAAAAGAGCTGGACTGAGAACGCAGCCCTGCAGTACTCCTGTGTTGATGGTGATAGCAAATGATGTAAGGCTGCCCACCCTGACCTTCTGTGGCATGTTTGTGAGGAAATCCAGAATCCATGAGCAGAATGTGGTGGTATGTATGGCACAATGGTGTTAAATGCCAAGCTGAAGTCTACAAATAGCATCCTAACACATGTATTGAGATGCTCCAGATGAGTAAGGCTGGTGTAAAGTGTGACTGAGACTGCATCCTCTGTTGATCTGTTCCTGTAGTAAACAAACTGTAGGTTGTCCAGGTCAGCAGGAATGTTGGCTTTGATGTGTTAAAGAATAAGTCTCTCAAAACACCTCATGATAATTGGTGTCAGAGCGAATAATGGTGGTTGATTTGAGGCATGTTGGGACTGCAGCCTGCTGCAGAGACAGATTGAGGATATTGGTGAACACCCCTGCCAGTTTGTCGGCACATGACTTCAGCGCGCGTCCTGGAACCCTGTCTGGTCCTGCTGCTTTGTTAACTTTGATCCTCCTCAGCATGGATCTCATCTGATGGCATTCGAAGACAGGTACCAGCTCCTCTATGGGTAATGGTGCTGTCTGGGTTCCCATGCTGTTGGAGTGGCCATCAAAGCGCGCAAAGAACTGGTTCAGGGTGTCAGGAAGTGTGTCATCATTGCTGGACAGCGAGGGGCTGTTCTTATAGTCTGTTAGAGCTTTGATGCCTTTCCACATGCTGCGGGGGTTGTTATTCTCAAACTGGCCCTTAAAGCATCGCTCGTATCTATGTTTTGCTGCTTTAAT
>VUQR01032028.1:13362-23786 GCA_015108515.1 Hemichromis elongatus
GGGTGGTTGTGGTGGGGGGGGGGGGGGGGGGGGGGGGGGGGGATGCTCACTCTTTGCTAGTATGAGATTAAGGATGTTTTACTTGCAGCTTTTCCTTCTGTCTTTACAAAGCTACAGTTAAAATCAGAGACAGACGTGTAAACATAATACAGTTAAAGGTGCTGTTCACAGAGTTTCGTTCTACTCCACTCACTGATTCAATGTAGGACGTTATATCAGTGGATTGTATTGTATCATAGTTATTGTACTATGTCATATCGTGTAATATTGCACTTTATTGTATTATATTGTACTGTATCATTTTGTTAACATAGTATCATGCTGCATTGCATTGTCTTGTAAACCTCTTGATTAAAAAAAGGATCATTCATCCCTACTTTATAAACTCTCACTGAAGCCTGAAACACTTTTTCATTCTGTCTCTTTTCAGTTACAACTACTAAGTGCTCAGTCTTTATCATTTGTAGCTTTAGTTACTTCCTTTTAAACTTGTTATTGATTATATTAGTTGCTGTCATTAACCTGTTGTCTGTGCTGTGTTGGTTATCAGAGAGAATTTATTTTGCTCTGCACCAAAAATGCATCACACTTAGGTTTTGTAGTTTAGATGCACTGCGCTGAGATACAGTATCTACACTCTTTCACTATTTTATACTATTAAAATTATCTTAAAGAACAATCAGATATATTGGTTTTCACTTTATTTATTTTTTGAACAGCATTGTGCTTTCAGTTTTAGACAGAAAGGACATGATACTCAAAAGGTTACACAAACAAATGGATGAGACTAGTTTGCTCCAGTTTATTACAGTTTTATGCACCTGGACCAGTTTTACTGGTGACTATATTTTCCACATGTGATGCACTAAGAGAAGATTAGTGTAATAAGAAGTTTTGCTGCTTCAACCTCGCGGCTGATTTAGACTTTGGTGATTATTCTTTCTAAAGCCTGTAACATAACCTACATATGTAGTTGATGCTGTTGCCATAGTGCCAGTCACGACAGAAGCAGGTAAAATTGTTTTCCTAGGATATTGGCGCATAACCTACAATTGTTTCAAATACTCAACTTAAGAAACAAGTGAAGATGGACAATTTAAGGAAAATTTAACAGTGTTCACAATTAAGAACACATCGGTTTGTTTCAAGCAGTCTATCTATAGTAGATATACAAATGTCCCTCTCACCGCCCCCTGGGGAGTGGCGTATGTGTATTCGTCAAGTTCAGGTCCTCTACCTGAGAGTTTGAGGGTTCGGTACAGTATCCTAGCTGATCCTAGGTCTGCACTCTTCTGATCACAGACCTCTGATGTTGTGTCTGAATTCTGCTGGAACAACTCTGACAGCTCAGTGGTTACAGCTCCAAATGCTCCTATTAATATTTAGGACCACAATGGTTGTTAGCTTCCACATCGGGTTCAGTTGTTCCTTCAGCCTGTGGTACAGCTTCATTGTCTTGTGCTCATTCTTTCTAATGTTGCTGTTACTTATACACACATATCGCATATCTCATATACACATACATACACGTCTACATATATACATCTGTACATAGAGAAAATGTTTTTTTGCTTGTTTGTTTTTTATGGGGGCGGGCTGTTCTATGACTGCACAGGGGGCAGAAGAGTGCAGCTGTGATCGATGTTGTAACCCCAAGTGTATGTATGTGTATAGGAGAATACAAAGAGAGATAAAGAGGGAAACTGTATGTTTTCTTTTCCCAGAGCTGACTCATCGGCCTGCCTGTGTTTACTTCTTTAGGCCAGCGCAGTCCTCTGGAAAATATGCATCCATATAACTGTCTCTTTGTGAAGCACCAGACCTCTGTAATATTTCTCACTTAGGTGAGTGTGTGCTGATGCCAGAGCATGGCCTGAATCAGTTAACCCTCAGCTGTCTGCGCAGCACAGTGTGTGTGTGTGTGTGTGTAGAGAGAGAGAAACCTCAGGTAACTTTTCAAGCAAACTTCATATCTTGGAGCAGACGTTCGCTCACCGTGTGGGATGCAGCTGCTCCTCATCCACACTCTGCCTCTCGCCCTGGGAGGATGTTTTTGTCTTGTTTAATGTATCCACCTTCTCACTGGGCAACACACGATAACTGCGTGTTCTGGTGCTGCCGCAGAAATGAAATCTCAATTAGGCGGCTCCCTGTGACATGTGTCTGAAGGGGGTTAGCAGAGCCCGAAGGCCCTGTCGGTGGGGGGATCTGTTCTGTATGCAGCTGCTTTTTAACACTCTCTGTGTCTTTCTATCAGCCTTGTGAAATAAAAAGAAAGCGACCGTTGACTGATATGGGATGGAAAGGTGTGAGAGAACCCCTTTACATTTACGGCCTCTGTAGAACTGGAGGAAGTGGTGTAGTAAAGTGGAGTCACACTCCAAAGCCCTGACTCAATTCCAAGTACATCACAGGCCGAGGACTCAGAGGCAATGAAGAAACAAACGAAAAGAAAAAAACAAACCCAAAAGGCTGAGATCTACACCATGACATAGAATCAACTATTTTATTATTTTATATGTTGGAAACTGTTACTGAAATACTAAAGATGGAACATGATTCTTGGGTACTTCAGACTCGTGGAAGGAAATATTTCTATTTCTGTGTTTTTTTCCGCTTCAGCTGCTTATTGGACATTTATGCAAATTAATGCTGCAAACAGTAAAAAACGTGTTCTTATAATGTGTTTTTTGAAAAAAAACAAACACCAAACGTTCCATTTCTTTACTCTGAGGTCATTTATTTAGTTCACCTGTGATCCTTACAGCACTGAGACAGTCAGCTTTATCTGGCTGTTAACATTATTTCCTAAAAGTAAAGCTCTCCTAAACACATCTGTAAAAGCTTTTGAGACTAATGTGTCAACAAAATGAAACAAACATTTTGAACCTGACCTTAATGACATTGTTCACGGTTTAATTTCAAGCTTCTGTTCTGAATGTGTGCAAACTGTTGCATTTTTACAGAGAAATACCTGATTTTGTATCTCACATGATGCATTTAAGATTATCTGAGGTATTCTACCTGAAGTTACTCAGAGTTAGATTTAAGCGCATAGCTTCAGTAGACTTTGTCACTTTCTTACCATCGGAAACCACACTGGCCAGCAACAAGGTTTTACTTATTATTTAATTAACAAAAACTGCCAAAAATAAACAATTAAATAAGTATAATATATATAATGAGTATGGTAAAATGCAGATTTTCTGTGTTATATTATTACGATTATAATGCTTAACTCCTTAATGCCTTAATGTAGTGCATCATATTTGATTTGTACAGTTTTTGTAAATTTTTTAGATTTCTGTATCCTCTATGTAATTCCCCCCCCAAAAAAATCCTAAACAAATTGCATAAATAAATAACAAAAAAATATTAAAAATAAATCAAATGTGATACAAATACAAAAAAATTAATACATGCTAATTAATATTATTTTTTAAAATATGCGTCAGAAGTTTAATAAATCATTTTCTAACAGCTATGTTTATTATTTCATGGTTCAGGCATTAAAGGGTTAACAATGTGCATTTTGCTTGGTGCACTGTGGAAGATCTTTTTATGTCATATAACTAAAACATTATTATGATTCTTGTTAAAACTACTGCTAATTTTTTTTCTGATTTAACTCTACCTATGACATCATAGCAGCAGATATATAATTTTGTTATAATCCTATAACATTAGTACTGGGTTTCAAAAAAGCTTTCTAATTAGTAAATAAGTAAGTAAGTAAAATTGTATTTGTGTAGCACCTTCTGAGATAAAAATCACAAAGTGCTTCACAGAAGCTAAAACATAAAAACAAAAATTAACCAAAAGCAATTTTTAAAAGATGAGTTTTGAGCCGTTTTTTTTTTAAAGACACCACTGAATCCACAGATCTCAGGCTCAAAGGGCGAGCGCTCCAGAGTCCAGGGGCCACAGTTTCAAAAGCTCTGTCGCCTTTTTATTTTCAGCTTCATATGACGGACAACCAGCAAGGCCTGATCACATGACCTCAGGGAGCTGCTGCTGGGGATGTATGGATGTAAAAGATCTCTGGTATATGTTTGTGCTTGTCCATGCAGATTATTAATTGTATTTATTAATATTTTGTATTATTTAATTAATAATTAATTACCAGAAATACAATTAGAATGAAAATAGTGGAGAAGGTCTCAGATGGATATTTTTTTTCTTTTTTGTTGTTGTTTTTTGTTATTCTCTCTCTCTCTCTCTCTCTCTCTCTCTCTCTCTCTCCCTCTCTCCCATGTACAGTATGATTCCATGTATGTCTAAAACTGTATTACAAAAGTTACAGTGTTTTATTTCCAGGAGTAGAAACTGGCCACTGGTCCTTGTACTTACTAATTGAATTTTTTTTTTTTTCAATTTCCTTTGCTCAAATTTTTCATTGGGCTTAAATGTTTTGGTTTAAAATACATCACATTGTGTTTATTAAATGGGTATTACTTAAATTAGAGACCTAGAGCTTCTGAAATATTTAATATCACAGCCATGGAAAGTGTTCGCAGGGCCCATTATGCAAATTCAGGCATCACTTGTTGGGCCATCCACACTTTGGCACAACAGCAGCACAGTCTCCCCTAATGGTCCTCACTCAGTAAACACCGGTCCTCTACCCATGTGGATTTGAGACAACAAAAGATTAGCACTATTTGCAAATATGCAACTGAGTTCAAAGGCACGGCTCCCTCTCCTCGCTTCCCTTCTTTTGTTTTGCATGCACAGCTCTGAATGCGTAAGGCTTAAGTTGAAACAAGCTGTAAGATATTTTTGGGGGGTTAAAGTATAAATCCCAAACTTTACCCATGAAGTTTTTCTTTTCTGACAGCCGAGTTGAATTGAGTTGAGTTTCGTTGAATTTGATGATCTAATAAATTTAACAAATAGATCTTTTTTTACGTGGAGTTTGGTTAGAAAGAAATACGTGTTTCACATGTTTTTCTTTCACAAGAAAGAAAAGAAACTGATAAATTATAAAGAAAAGACGTTCGGTGTGAAGTGGGGCGGCATTAAAGACGGAGAAGTCCGCCAATAAACCACGCCCCACATCCCCATGAGGTCCCTGAGGGCCCTTAAATGAGGAGGCCTCTTGGTATAGAAACCAGTATCTACTCTCTCGCAGTCTTTGAGCCCCTTCCTTTCGGATTTAGGTCTGTTGACACATCTTGGAAATATGACTTCTTCCAACCCTGACCAGCGTCTGGAGCATCTCCTGAGCGCCGTGGAGAGCGAGTTCCAGAAGGGCAGCGAGAAGGGAGACGCGTCCGAGAGGGATATTAAACTGACGCTGGAGGACGCAGACTTATGGAACAAGTTTAAAGAATTGACCAACGAGATGATTGTCACCAAGACCGGAAGGTAGGCCCAGCGTGTGGGGAGACCTGGTGGTGTTCTCTGGGAGCGGGGTCGGGCGCATTTTACGCGCAATGTGTTTCAAATGTGTTTGCAAATTTGAAATTAAATCGAAAATGTATAAGACACGTTTTTAAATCTGACACAGGAGCGCCGTTTGTGTTGTTTCTGGGGCTTTTGCAGGTTTAAAGGATGGTAACTAAACTTGTGTCTGGGCAAAGTGTATTTACAGACGCCTTAAATTCTTATTTTTCTTTTTTTAGGAGAATGTTTCCGGTTCTGAGGGCCAGCGTATCAGGTCTGGACCCAAACGCCATGTACTCGGTACTGCTAGATTTCGTCGCCGCGGACAATAACCGCTGGAAGTATGTGAACGGGGAGTGGGTTCCCGGAGGAAAACCGGAACCCCAGAGCCCAAGCTGCGTCTACATCCATCCGGATTCCCCAAACTTCGGAGCGCACTGGATGAAAGCGCCGGTGTCCTTCAGCAAAGTCAAACTCTCCAATAAGCTGAACGGCGGCGGTCAGGTGAGAGAGAAACACACAGCTAATTTTTTTAGTTTAATAACAGTAGCTTAAAAAAAACCCTTTCTTTTAAAGAACAATCCAAAGAAATGTTAAAATATTTATTCATGTTCTGATTTAGACACACCCAAATGGACTGTAGTGCTGTTTTCAGACTGTTGGATTACATGACACGATGTAGATCATTTGTTTCAATGTAATTAATTCAGTGAATGTTATTATTTTCAGTTGATATCAATTGCCTTTTCCTGAATGAAAAAAAACAGATCATGCTGAATTCTCTGCACAAGTATGAGCCGAGGATACACATCGTGAAGGTGGGAGGCATCCAGAAGATGATCAGCAGCCAGTCCTTCCCCGAAACACAGTTCATTGCGGTCACTGCTTATCAGAATGAGGAGGTCAGTGGTGCTAGAGTAGCCTGAGGATGAATCTTCATCTGAAACTGTTATCAGTGCTTACGTGTTTTACATATTAAATGAAATGCTAACAGCCATTTTCTTCTTTCAGATCACAGCTCTGAAGATAAAGCACAATCCCTTTGCTAAAGCCTTCCTGGATGCCAAGGAGAGGTAAACGCTGAGAACCAGAAGTACTCCTTAGTGAGTCAAGTTAGCATGCTCTTATGTAGCACCTAATCGTGTGTTTTTGATTGCAGGAGTGACCATAAAGAAGTGTCTGATCACAGTACAGACAGTCAACAGTCTGGATATTCTCAAAGTGAGTACTGGATTGCATTTTTGCATCAAGGCGGATGCTTGCTGTTAAATCAATATATTTTCATTCTGACAGCTTCAATGCGTAACTCAGTTGTACGTGTTTTTATCCCCACAGTTGGAGGTTGGTTCATCCCAGGCCAGAGTCCCATCTGCCCCAGCAGCAGCCCCCCTCAGTTCAGCAGCACAACAGGCCACTCTTCTGGATCCTACTGCGAGCGCTACTCCGGCCTGAGGAGCCACAGAGCGGCCCCGTACCCCAGCCACTACCCCCACCGCACTTCCAGCACAAGTAAGGCTCCTAGTCAACGTACCATACTCATGAAATCTATAATTACACGAAAAAACTGGAATTGACTTTGATTTGTGGTGCTTTATATTCATTTCAGATAACTACATGGACAACACTTCAGGCACTCTGCCAGCTCATGACAGCTGGTCTGCTCTTCAGATCCCCAACTCCACTGGCATGGGCACTCTGTCCCACACCACCAACTCCACATCCAATTCTAGGTGAGCCTTTGGGTCATAGAAAGGTTTTAATTCTGCACTTTGGGCTGGGAAATTAGCACTGAAATAATAAATTACTCCAACCCTCTTCTTTCTCTGGTCCACAGTCAGTACCCTAGCCTCTGGTCAGTAGCTAGCACCACGCTCACCCCTTCAGGCTCAGCTTCAGGCTCCATACCTGGAGGTCTGACCTCCCAATTCCTTCGGGGCTCTTCATACACGGGCCTGACCTCCTCGCTGCCTGTCTCCTCACCTTCCCCAATGTACGACCCCAGCCTGGGTGAGGTTGGGGTTGGAGAAGCCCAGTTTGAGAGTTCCATTGCCAGGCTGACTGCTAGCTGGACGCCTGTAGCTCAGACCTACTGAGCAGCTGAAGCTACCTGGCCATCATCTGCAGGGGCCGGAGGCATTTGGAGCAGGACCGCAGACATGAACACAGCTCCTGGAGAATATTTGGAAATTTCACCACACCTAGAAGGATTTTGTGAAACAGCTTAAAGCAGAGGTGTGCAAATAATTATCCCAAGGAGCCACATGAGAAACTGGGACTGTTGTGGAGAGCCACACCAATTTGCGTATAGAGTGCAGCTTTCCACAACAATCCCAGCATCTCATGATTTCTCACTGAGAAATAATAATTGCCCACTGCTAGACATATTTGAACAAGATGACTTGAACAAAGCTGAGAGAACTCTGAAATCAATCAGTTTCACTCTAAAGAGATAAGCCTTAGAATAGCTGCACAGTCAGAAATTATTGCTCTTAGTAAATCCTCTATGCATATTTGTTACATGGTTGTGTGGCGTCACTACCTTACTGACATAACACAGCTAAAGTGAACTGAACAGTATCTTAGTGGATGCTTACTTATCCAGGTAAGGAAATCCCCCCAAACTGTATCCTTTCATCTGGATGCAGCGTTTCTCCCTCTGGATGACTCCCAGTGGTTTCATCACTAATCCCAGTCACTTCTTCAGTCGTTTCATTTTTATTCTTTACTGTATAAGAGGAAAGGTTCGGCTAATAATAATGTGTATATGTGTGTGTATATAGAATAAATTAATGTCCTGTGTTTTTTCATATAAATGTGCCTTTTGTGAGTCCGATATAAATGTTCTGTGTTCAGACTGAGCGACATAAGTGCCTTCTACATCTTGTAAGGGAATAAAAAGATGCCTCCTACACAAGCGCCTGTATATATAAACTATCTTATTTGTATCTGATGAACCCTCTTGAGTTTTATTTATGTCATTAAATAATAAATTATAAATGTTTGTTTTCTCAAATATTTGTTCCTTTTTAATTCTTGCCACCTCATGTTAATGTAAAATAATATGATATATATTCAGATTTTCTTTAAATAACAGTTCAACACAGAGAAAACAACTAAGACTATGAACATATGAAAGATGGATACTCTTTAAGCTGTAAAATACATAAACTAAACAAGCGTTGCCTTAAATTTTTTTTATTGTTAATTACAGTGGTTGATTAAACCGCCCGTGTAATTAACAGGATCTCTTCCAAGGGTCGTGCAGCAAACAGCTGTTCTTATTTCAGACTCCACCGGTTTTGTTCTCGAGGTGTAACTTTGTGTCGCTTTGTCCTCAACTTCAAACCTCGATCATGAACCTTTGTCCCCGCTGCACAACCTTTCTTTAAATAACAACAAACCACGTGATTGTACTAAAAGTGAATGTGGCGATGATTTGATGGTCCAATTTCAGAAATTTATAAGGAGTATTTATCATCACTGGCACCCTTTTGTTATAATCTGCATCATGGTGCGAAGTACAGTTAGCACGTTCAGAAGTGCATGCGAGGAAAGTCAAAGAACATGGACCCAAAATGCTAACACCTGAATGAAATACACTGGGATATGCTAATTAATGGAACCATTCACCCAAAGTTAGCTATGTAGCACTAGCAGGGACACAGTGGAACAAAACCAAAATCCATTCACTGTACCAAGATTTTCATTTGGCAGCACAATCTGAAACACCATGTTATAATAATAACAGCGATCATGTCAAATGTATTGTGCATTATGCACTATCATCAGTTGAATCCCACAATATGGGTAAATGTAATGAAAAAAAGTCTTTCACAGTTTATAAATTATTCATGAAGTGAATAAATTTGTGTTTATAAATGATAAGCAGTTTATCAAATTTGAATAAATGAGTAAATACTCATCTAACACTATTTTATGTATTAAATTATATACAGAGAACTCTCTCAAGATTTACATCAGCTGGAAAAGTGAAACGAACAGCTGGGACCACAGCTGACATCAAAGTGTAAATTCAAAAGAGAGAAGAAACAATTACAGCTCATTTGAACAAACACACACGAAAAAAGCCAAATTAGCTTTAAGATTCAGGTTTCTGGTTGAATCAACCCAATTCCAGGTTTGAGAGGCTTGCACACTCATGATGTCAGTGGTGTCATGTGTGTGTTTGTGTGTGTGTGCGTGTGTGTGTCCGGCCCATGGAGGTTTTGGCCACAGTACAGTGATGGAGTGGTCCTCACCGAGGTGCAAATGAAGGCTGGCGGGTCACGGGGCCACAGGCAAACAGCAATGAAGCAGCAATGTGACCCACAGCTGGTGGGGCAGATCACGGCAGCAAAGGTCCGTCATAAAATGTTGATGCCTCCCAACCCTCCACTTTACCGCTCTTCCAAATCCATGACCCTACAGGCTTACTGCATGCCACAAATGGACACAGACGGACTTTCAGATTTTATTATTTATACTTGAGAGTATTTTGAATAATCAGGTTAATTATATTTTGTTGATTTCATTGTGCACCTTGGCCCTTACAGTGTATCACTGGTTTCAATGAGCTGTCAGGTAAATGGTTCTATGAACTAAGCATGCACTAGCACAGGTGTTCCACAGAGGTCCTTTCTTGGACCTCCATTGTTCACCCCATGTATGGATTGCTTTTGGTACATACCAGAAATATCACCTTTGGGTTTTTATTATTTTAAAAGACAAGATACATAATTTTATTGTTTGTAAATAAAGTTAAAGCATTTGAATATGGATGGAAAGCTGTATCATTTCTAAATAGCATTCATGCTTTTGCATCCAAACGGCATTAAGGTCATAGAACTAAAGCTGTGCATCTGAAATACCTGATGCCAGACTCACTTATCAGAATCAGAGAGACTTTATTTATTCTCGGAGGGAAATTGAGTTGTCTTGGCAGCAACTGTACAACAAACATAAAGCTCTCATATAAAATGAAGTGTGGGAAAAAAATCTAGATTAAATTTGACTTCTGTAAACCTACGTGTAAAAGTGTT
>VUQR01032028.1:24061-36002 GCA_015108515.1 Hemichromis elongatus
GGAAATTGAGTTGTCTTGGCAGCAACTGTACAACAAACATAAAGCTCTCATATAAAATGAAGTGTGGGAAAAAAATCTAGATTAAATTTGACTTCTGTAAACCTACGTGTAAAAGTGTTATAAAGTTTACAATACTGTATGCAGTAGATTGTTTACAATCACGCATCTTCATCTCTAGGCTACGTTTCATGAATGTCCACTTATTCCTGCCCTCTTATTTCATTTCAACACAGTACTTATAATGTCTAGTAAGAGCACAGGCTTACGTTAGCTGTGCCTCTCAGGAACTAAGAGGAACTGGGTTCAGTGATTCTGCTGCCTACAAATGAAACAAACTACAAAACATATAAAGCTGCTTTTTATTATTTCATTATAGCATTTAAAAGGTTATGTTTATAGAACACAAATACTTCTTGAACATTTTCTTAATTCTAAAAGTCTTTTGTGTTTGTATTGTGTTATCTAACTATTTTCAAGTTGTATTGGTTCTACACAGAGCTCTCGAAAAATATACAGATTTCATTTTATTACTGCTTTATCGATGTTTTAACAATGCACAAAGCATTTGCATATCCTCCTACACTATGTCCATGAATACACAATATCTGTGTTTTTGTTTGTTTGTTTCTTTGACTGCCAACTCTATGTATATCATCAGGAACCAAACTCAGCATACAAGTACATCTTAGGCCTCTGAAAGTTCTGATCTGTATCAAGTTTTATTATGTTGCCAAGCAATTACTTAGCAACAGGTTAAAAATGAGATGGTTTACATTTATGCACCTATATAATCTAAGAAAGTTAGTTAGTTATGCACAATATGTTATAACATCATCAAGTTACCTATAAACCAAAAAGGAATGGGCTAAGAGTGCAAAGTGGGAAACAGTAGGCTGCTAGATGAGGCAAGAACTTTACTGTTCTTATAAATATGTTATATTCTAACAGCAGGTGATCGGATATCTGACACATCAGCAGCGTTTCAGGAGAAGCTGCACTGGTCAGGTCGGGAAACCAAAGAAAGACGGAAAAAGACATTAAAAGACTGTAGAGCTACAGGATCACGTGATAACTGTCTTCAGGTGAGACACAATGAGGCACGTCTCGGACAGAATGCATACATGTTTCAGCCACTGTTAATATATGCAACTGAGCATACTGATTTATGAAGCTGTAAATTAGCTTCTTTGTTAAAATGTCATGTTTTTACACACTTTTCTCGCTGGACCAGTGAAAAACTGACATTTTGCATTTGTGAGCATTTGCAGTGATATTTGGCAACACTAGCATGAAACACACCCTGACTCTAATCTGCGTACAGTATTTATATATTTTCAACAAATTAAAAACAATTTTTTAAAATTGCAAAAATTCACCGGACCCTTGTTTTTCATCTTCAGTGTGTGTGTGTGTGTGTCTGTGTGTTTATGAGCACTTGTCCAGACCTGATGGGGAGGATGTTTGCTGTTGGAGTTTGCTCAGTCTGGAGTGGTAAACAGGTCCTGCTGGGCTCAGTGGCCCTCTCAGTTAAGGTGTGTGTGTGTGTGTGTGTGCTGGCCAGAGGACCCTCCTCTGACTGAAGCCTTTGTCCTCCATGATGGCTGATCTGCTCCGTACACCCGAGCCTGCAGCCTGTGTTGGCCTTTGCTAATTGACAATTGGAGTTTGACTTTGCACACCAGCCTCTTCTCCGCCCCTGGAAGTGTGTGCTCCAAATACGCTTTACAGAGTGTGCCCAGCACCCAGGTGTGGAGGATGGAGTACTCTAAGTAGCACATCCACATGCTGGATTGGCTCAGAGAGGCTGAATTATAAAGTTTTATCTGTGTAGAGTTTGATCCAACTAAAATTATCAGAAAGAAACTGGATGCAGACAAGAGGCAAAGTCAAACTTGTTTTTATCATCTATGAACGCACTATGAACACCAAAATCCAACACCGTCTCCTAATCCCATCCCATCTTTATCCTGGTGTACCCTCACGTATCCATCCTCCGCTTCCAGGAACAATTCCACCAATTAGCCTTACGGAAGAAGGTGAAACAGTGCTCACAAACACCATGACTGCAGTGGTGAGTCACATTGTGCTACGGGCCTCGTGGCTGATTTACGAGAGGCTGCTGCCAAAAAAAACAAGTCGCCAAGTCTGGAACAGCGAGTCAGTGCAGCGGTGAGGAGGTGTGTTTGCAGAACGCCCGCCGCGCCCACCCTAGAACCCCAACCCCGGCCCTCTGATGTCTGTGTGTCTTTGTTAATGAAGAAATTCTGGTACCTTGGTGAGACATTGCTGTCAGCTGAGCAGATTCAGGCTCCTCCGTGCCCTCAGCCCTGTGCAGTCATACCGCCGCCCCACCCAACTACAATCCCATCAGGCTTCAGGGTGAATTTCTTTGACCAGGATGGAGCTATTGCAAAAACTAAAATATATATTTACATAAATATCGAATATGAAAAGACCAGCAGAGGCAAAAAGATGTAAATTAATTAGGATAATAATAATTTTCATAGAATTATGAACTCTGGCAGCCACACACATGTTATATAGGCTCCATTTTTTTTAAAATTTCATCTGCGAATGTAGTGCAAATATGTGCAATACAAATTTCCAATGGCATAAAAACTGGGACCTGGCCAGTGACCTAAGTGACCCGAAGCTTCGTGAACACCACACTTCACTGGTCACTGACACCGAGCTCTCCAGATTCATGATGTTTCTTCTTCTTCGTCTATAGCTTGACTGAGCTCGGAAGTCACATGGCTTAGATAGAAAGAGGAAGAGAGACATTTCTCACTTAAATATATTCACTTCGCAAACATAAATGGCACAAAGTGAATTCAACCTGCTACTATGTCAGGGTGTAAACTAACAATGGAGAGAGTGGAGACAAAAAGCTGGGAACAGAAAAAGTGGCATTTAAAGCACTAATGAATATTTTAATGTTAATAATTTTTTGGTAACAAGTTCTCTCTTTAAGCTGAAAAGCTCATCACAGCTGGTGTAAGTGTTAAACAAGCCCGGTGCTTTCTAATTTAAGCTGCCCACTTAGTGATTGCTATTTTAGCACTATACAGTCTGTCATTCAGCAGCCATGACAGAATAAATAAAAGCCCAGTGTCCTGTAGTTTTCATACAGGACACTGAACCTGCAGGAAAACTCCTTCCAAATCCCAGCGTACAAATGTAAGCTCCGACTAGTTACCTGGTCCGCAGACAGCAGGTCTGATAGCCTGATGAGGCTGCTGACTGCACAGTGTTTTTGAACTACATGAGCTATTTCACACATTAGGAGGAGCTGCTAACCAGCATAAGCTAATGTATGTTCCCTCTGGTAGCTGCAGTGATACTGACAGCCTCTCACCATCCTGACAGCACAGTCCAGTTAGCTGTGGACAGTCACACAAGCTGAAAAGACTTGTAAGCAAACTGGTCCTGAGGGAAGGAACATTTAGCGGAGGTGCATGATATCCAGCATGGTCTCTGTAAGACCTTTGACTTGTTGGTTATAGCCTGGCTGATGGTCCTCATCAGCCAGGCAATGTGGTTTAATGGATGCATTTCATTATTTCTCACTGCTATCAGCCTCACCATTTGCACCCCAGGACCAACAGCTCCAAAAGTGCAAATTTAAGAGCTTACAGCAGATTGGTTTTAGATGATGGATTGCTGCAGTACAGGGACACAAGAGTGAAAACACCTGTACAATATTTAACTGATCAGAACGTGCAAACACAGTCACTCACAATACAGTTCGGGTGGCTGTAGCAGGTCATCTAATAATCGGGGACTTTAGTCAGAATAATTATATGTATATATGTCTGCTCCGGTCTGTGAGACGAGTACCCTTGGATACGACACTGACCCCAAGTTGTTCTCTGATGCATCCATCCGAGTATGAACGTGAGAATGTCACAGCACTTCAGCACAGAAAAAAAACGCTGCTTGTGTGAGTGGGGGAATTATGAATAAAATGCTATATAAGAGCAAATCCAGTTGTTTTATTTTACAAGACGAAAGTGTTGATTTTTAAACACTTTTTAGCTCAAGCACACTCATACACTTATTTTTGCACTGGCTGCAAACAACAAACAAATGAATAATAATGTATTTAAAGGATTTCCACTTTCTAACTTTTCACAGTAAAATTTCTTGGTTCATTAATCAGTACACGGTCACGGTCATATTCAATATTAACATGTCATTTACTGCAAAGTTCTTTTTTATGAAAAAAAAAACTTGCATTAATTGGCTACACCTGCCTTTATTCACTGTTACCTAATAATTAAATAAGATTTTAAACCATTTAGTGACTTCATTGTAAGTTTTAAAGCTAAAATATAACAGTCCATCTTCTACCGCTTCCTTTGTCCTCCTTTATTCCAAAAACAAACTAACTAAACACTCAACACGTAATGCGCTCTACTGATCTTTCAGGAAGACACTGCCCTCTTGTGGCTGAAAATGAAACATTTTATTCAACTTTCGTGTGATACTGTTGCATTTCAGTAGCTGGGACCACATCTTCATTTTAGAAAAGGGAATGAATTGAAAGAGAGGGGGTGAGGGTTGAACACAAAGCGAGAGCGAACAGCTAGTAGCGCTTGGGGTACGGATAAATTACCTCCAATTATTCATGAACTGGAACCTGCAGTGTTACATTTGGCTTTTCCAGGAAGGAAAGGAAAAGGCTTCCTGGTTTTATGACCACACTCCTTCAGACTGATGGTTCAGAAACAAAACTTGATTAAATTTTAAATCCATTTATTTAGAAAAAAAAAATCCAGACACATCTTTAAATATGGAAACAACATGCAAAGGAAGAACACTGCTGTTACATTTATCAAACTCTTTGATTTAAACATGAACCTATGCACTTCAGACATGCACGTCAACACAAGCATGTCCAGCAGAGAGATGAAGGGGGAGTTGGTTGGTGCCTGATGTCAGCTCTGGTGTCATTTACGTGAACCGTGATTCTAAAAGCCTCTGACAACAGAAAGCCTCAGCTGAATTTGGCTTTAGAGAAATCCATCTCTGGGTGCTGAGCCATGAACCTGCAGAGACAGAAGGTGTCAGAGTCAGAAACAAAGGGAAGGTGAGAAGGCGAGGTGCAGTCAGCCTGTTTAGTCAGTGAATGGGAGATTCGTTCATTTATGGATCCTGACAGTTACTTAAAGTTACATCTGTTTTCTCACATTACTATGAATTTAAATTATTCTAAAAACTTTTCTGTATTTCAGGCCAATCAGAGGAAAAGCCTTTGTTTTCTTCTGTTGGCAGCTGCAAAGCGAATGTTTATTTTAATTGTACTAAGAGTGAGAAGCTGTACGCTCCGTCTGAGGTGACACCTTCACACAACATGTTTGACTGGACAGACACAATTTGACCTTTGTGCCACTACAGAAACTCTGAGACCAATTACCTCCACAGCGCTCCCTATGGTAGTATTATTTAACCTTCATAAAATTAAACAAGATCCTCAGAGGCAGCTTTAACAAGCTAGAAGAGGAAGTGGGCTTCAGCAGAGGAGGGAAAGGGGTCATTCACAACAAACAGTAACAAGCTGCACATGAACCACTGAGTCACACAGTCACTGAAACATCAGTCTGAGGTTTGTTTGTGTTTCCCCTCCACTGAAGAATATTCCTACATGGAAAAATGAGCAATACAAAATCTATTTCTTTTAAGCTCATTTTTTAAAACAAAATAACAGGAAATTGTGTCACTGCATCTCAACCATTACCAGCTATTGTTTGCTAAAGCAAAGTTTCCATATATTAAACAGACTGCTGCAAAATTTAACCTTTGTTTATCGTTTTCTATTTATATATCTAAACACAAAACTGGGTTTATGTGCTCCTCAATCAATGAGCACTTCCTGGTTAGTGATCACGACACACTGATAAAAATCAACGCAACTGAATTCATTTCATATTCAAAATGACCCAAAATGTGTGACTGAGCACACAAACATCATTCCTCTATGGACAAGTATCGCCACCTGGTGGCCATTAAAAAGAATGCAGGTTTAAGGCACGTGTTGGCTTAATTTTAGGACGCAGAAGCTAAGTCCATCTTTTATAGTGTCTGTGGTTTAAGTTTTGTTTTTCATCTAAACACAGCAAGTGGAACTTCGTGGATTGTCTGTGTCACCAGCAGAAGTAAAGCTTCGCCATTTTTCGCGTTGGGAGAGTGGAAGCGGATAAAGCCTCCTAATCTAAAGATTCAATCATGACACGCCTCTTCATCGTTACTGTACCCCACAAAGACCCAGTGTGACATGGACCTGCTGGGATACATACTGTTTAATATTACTGCCTCAACAAACACACTATTTTACTGCAGATCTCGATTTGTAACATCATTTCTAGGGAATTTCAACAGGATATACTTACTTATATTTTATTGCTAATTTATAGCTTAGTATCAGTTCATTTCACTACACAATCAAAACACGCCTGAAGAGGATACATCAATTTCACATGTAGGTAACCGATTCCTGAGGTACTCTTCTTTTTCTCGCCTTCAATTTTTTTTAAACATCTTTAAAATGTGATAAACTTCTTAGATTTGTGGCATTTAATTTCTTTTTAACCATCTTTCCTGCAGCTTTGTTTGGATTCTTCTTTATTTTGGAAAACTGCTGCCCAATTTACCCACAGTGTGGCGTTTATTAGCGTGTACTGTAGCCTTCAGACTCAAAAGTCACACCAACGCTGAAAAACCTACTTTTTAAGAACATCTTGTTTCTTCTGCTCTTCTGATGTAGGCAGGCCCATTGATTTTTGCCGTTGGTCGTACATCATCTTCTCCACCATACCACGCGTCTCTCCATCCAGATCTGACAGCTGTGAGGAAGGAGCAGAACGATGCACACCTGTCAGTAACCTTTACTTCCTGTCACAACAAACTGTTCGTGTTAATGTTGAGAGGGAGAGTCCCCGCATTCACCTTTGAGTTCTCAGGACAGATTTTCTTGGTGTTAATTTCAGGATCTGTGGTGACAATCTTGCTCCACCACTCCATTTTATTAATCTGAAATCAAAATAAGATTTGACACACACTCCGTCTCTCCAGTCGACTAATTCCACAGTGTGCCACGCATCTACATGTCTTCTTACCTTTTCCAGGTGGACAGTAACCACCTTGCCATCGTCGATGAGCCAGGAGCTCTCCTCTACCTTGATCTCGTTGTAGAGCTGCCCATCAATAACTGGAGGATGCCCTTTCAGGCCCACTTTAATGGAGCGCCGCTGGATGTCCACCACTACATCTTTGCCCTTAATGCGGAAGTTCACACTAAAGGGCACTGCCACCTGTGGGAGGAGTTTAACCATTAATATTTTAATTACACATGTACGTGCATGCATTAAATCACAAGAAGAGGCGTTACATGCGTTCTTATATGCTTATAAAACTCATCTGCAGAGAAAAAAGAAATTCCACTGCTCTCCAATAACACATTTGTTCCACTTAAAACTGTCTGGCTCAATTTGAATTTTAGGGTTTTTTATTAAGTGGTAGTAACTGGTACAAGGCACACATTATTAGTACCTAATGAGCCAGGGTTCAAAGTGATCTCAGTACAGCTGATAATGTGATTTCAACAGATTGCATCCCACCGATTGGCTAGTTAGTGGTGTGGTACGATCACTTATGACAGTGTCTCCTTACGAAAATTAAAACCGCCAACGAGGAATATGGCCACACAAAAAAGACAACACTGTGGTCTCTGAGTCATGCACTGAGCAGGAGGTATAACATTACGTCCACACCCTCCATTTTTGCGCTTGTGCCGCGTACAAATGACATCACGGGACTTTCTCACACGTTGCTTTAACAAGCCTACACAAATTAAGTGGTACTCAACTGTAAAAGATATTTAGGACAACTTCCAGCCCTTTTATTTGAACAGGACAACAATGAACAATGAACATTAAGATGGCATTCAATATGCAGCGTGTTGTGCAATCCAACTGGAAAAATCTGGCAAAGGTGACCGAACTGAGCTGTAATAATAACATAGTGGATGAATACAACTGAAAGCTACGGGGTAAAGAGATGCTTAATGAACCAGACGTTCAGTAAACACAAGCTGAGAAGAGGGGAAGTCCAGCGTGATGCTGAAACCAGAAAGAACTCACATCAACTTCAGACAGGGTCTGTGTCCACTTGTAGCTGGGCAGGTCAGCTCCATTTCCCGAATTAGGCTTCAGTTTATCCTTGTCCTTCTCATCCTCCTCTCCTTCAGAGTCAGACTGAAGGAAAAGAAAAGTAACATGAATAAGTGTTAATTAAATAAAACATTAAGCGCACTTCATTTTACTGCTCAGTCAAGACTAAGTAATAAAACTAAGTAAGTAATAATCCTCACTCACGCCTTTCTCTTTCTCGGTTTTGTCAGACGACATCTCTGCCACCGCCGCTGTATTCTCCTCTTCCTTCTTTTTCTAGCATAAAGAAAGCCAGGCATAAAACGAATTAAAGACATAATAGTTCACACTGTAACTGACAGTTTCAGAGACACACCGGTGACAGAAAATTAGAAAATCCGTATTTCACCTTATCAAGCTCAGTCTGAAGCTTCTCTGCTTCCTCGTCGGTCAGCTCCTGGATTCTTGGACCGTCGTCATTCTTCTTTTTCTTCTCCTCCTCTGCGAGCTTGGCCGCTCTATCGGCTTTTTCTTGTCTTTCTTTCTCTTGTTTCATCTGCTTCTCTTTGTGGGCCTTCAGCGCTAGCTTGCTGTGGTGAGCAAAGGCATCCTTGACGAGCTGAAAGACACGAGGGATTTCATTTAAAACAGAGGGATTGGTGTGCATTTATCACTGAAATCTTAAATTCTTAAAGGTCTAGATAGGACAGCAATGCTCACCTTCTCTGCTGCACCTGAATCACCGCCAGTGAAGAAATCAGTTTTGCGGCGGAGGAAACTAAAAAATGTGTTTACTAACTGTTGACAGAAAACAGGTCAAGAATAAGTTACAAAAATCCATATAACAGATTACAGCTTTATTATAGACTTTCACCATGTTGACAAGACTGGGCTGAAATAAATCACTGCTTGGATGGGAGATGCTTCCTTTTCTGTGCTGGGTGTCTGTGTATTCAGGACGCTTAAAATACACCACTGTAACCAAACATTCATTGCTCTTCAGCTTCTGCATCCGTTTCCAGATCACATCTTTCACCGTTTAATCATGACAGCAGATCTCTTTTAGCAAATGCGTTTTCTTCCAGAACCTTCACTTATCTAGAACACGACGTCACATTACTAGAGCACAAAACTTACTTGTAGAACGAACATTACTTATAATAGTTTCTATCAGGAACGTGGACCATCCAATGGACATGCTCAAACTGAACTAAGTTCATTTTCTGCTAAGTTGTAATGCTGCCTTCTTAGTCACATGTATGCCGAACTCACCAGAACACTCCGCAGACAGAAGCTAAGCTAGTCCACGAAAGCCAAGGGTATTAATAACAAAAACATTTTCTAAACTTTGTAAAACAGTTAAAAACATTTATTTTCTGCATGTTTGTGACTGCTCAAAGGCATAGCCATACTAGCTTACAGGCTAACCACGTTAGCGTTAGTACAGCAGCTTTAGCACGTTAGCACGGCGTTACACTGCTTTACCTCTTGTACGCCTCCTTCGTGTTGCTGCGCCATAACAAGCAACATGCCGTCATATTTTTCTTCATCTTCACCCATGCTGACTGACTGAGAAACGGAGTCAGGACCGGCGCAAAAATCAAGCAAAACAAGTTCTGTTAGTAAGAAAGCAAAGCTGTTTTGTGAGAGTCACGCTGAACACTTCCTGGAAACGACCCCTTTCTTGCTCTTGTTTCGACCAATTGGAGCAATACACTATTACTGATAGCTAAGACACCCAATAAAGAGCAGCCGCCGTTTTAGGGCGGGACTCGGGATTATTTGACGAATAAGAATATTCTAGAGAAGAGAACGGAGCCATGAATGAAACTAAAATAATATCAAAGTGTAGCCTGCTGTTGTGTTTTATTGTGAAATATAAATAATATGCGCAACTTACTGGAAAATGAAGGTTTAAGCGGCTACTTCTTTTTTTTTTTTAAACACAATCACAGAAAAAACAAAACAAGTATAAAATATGCCATAAAAAGCAAGATTAAAACATACAAAGTCAGATTTCCAATCTCATTTATTAAGACAAGAAGGTACACTATGATTTGGGGCATGCAACCTTTTCTATGATAAAGAATCACCCACATCACTAACATTTCATAACTGTTATTATCTTTGTGGTCAGTGTAGTTAATCATCCAGCCATCCTTGCACCCATCTACTTTCTTACACTTATTCTTGGCTGGGTCTTGAGGACAAAAGCCTGAGCAGAGAAGCCCAGATTTCCGTCTGCGGGGTCACCCCCTCTACCTTATCCAGGGGCATTCCAAGGCCAGTTGAAAAAAAGTCTCTCTAGTGTGTCTTGGGTCTGATAGGATATGCATGCGCGTAACACCTCTGAGTCACCCTGGGCACAGTGGAGTAGCAGCTCTACTGTGAAACCTGCTTGAATAACTGAATTCCTTAGCTTGATGCATGCTCAATCATCCAGGTAAGTAAATCCCAAAAGCCTGATTCTGTTTATCTGGATGTAGCATTTTAAGTGGAAGAAACATTTTGTCACTCATCCAAGTGACTTCTTCAGTTTCAGCTCACTGCAGGTTTCCCCGACCTTATAACCAGTACATTGCACAATGACTGAACCTATCACCACTGCATGAATAATGTGCTCTGAGGTCAGTTCCTTAATCATAATTTTGCAAATTCTCATGACCATTGATCAACAACTACAGATCAAAGTCCACTGATCAAAGACCATGAGTACCATTCTTCAGAAGGGTAATTAATTTGTAGCATACCTCAAATCATCATTGTACAAACAATCAATCAATGTGTGTCACAACCAACATTACAACAGAAGTAGAGGCTGAGCAACAGCCATCGCAAATAGGCATATCCCCCGGGTCCATGTTACTTAGCCACCCTTCCCTCAGAGTTTAGCAGTTCTTGTCATTATTGCTGTGATTTATACATTGGGGAAACCAAACAACCTCTGGTGAAGTGGATGGCACAACACAGAAGAGCTACCTAGGCCAGGACTCAACTTTCAATGATGAGGATGTACACATCCTAGACCGGGAGAAAGGGAGGAACCATGGTTTGAGGATGGATTCAAGGAGGCCATTTACATGAAAAGGGAACTTAAGCGTACATCTTTTGCCATCTTACAATGCTGTTATTGCAGCCATTTCCCAACTATCTGTGAATGGTACACATGGCCTCATGGCTTTGATCAGCAGTTGTTGATGGTTGGGCAGCATTAGGATTTGAATAAACCTGAAGTGATACTGCTTTGTGGTGGCCTTATATTGACTATTATATTATTCTTATCTAAGCAATCAGGGAATAACCAGAAATCAATATGGGATTTAGAAGAGATGGATTTATTATTCCATGTATACAGTTTGGCTTTAGGGTTTTTAACTCTCCAAATGTTTATTCAATGAAACTTTTGCATAAATGTATTTATGCACCAAGACAGAGAGTCATTTCAGCTAGGTGGCCAGCTGTTTAAGGAAGGATCTTGCACAATATCAAAGTCAACTCCCACTAATGACAGATTAGGGTATTTGGATAACCAGAACAAAAATTGGGTTTCAAAGGTATCCAACAAAAAGTCATATTCTGACTTGCAGTGATAATAATAACTAACACATAATGACCTCCTCGGTCTACTTCAGAGTGTATAATAACTGCTGCTGATCTTTCTGATCCATGTGAGAACCATAGGTCATTGTCCTACTTCGCTGTCCAAGAAGCTATATCCTTTTTAATAGAGTGTGATTCTTGAAAAAAAAAAAAAAAACCAAAAAAAAAAAAAAAAAAACAGTTAATTAAAA